>JAQSVH010196108.1:0-16905 GCA_029448705.1 Adansonia digitata | reverse complement strand
AATAAAAAAACACTTATTCTCTTGTAAATTATTAATTATTTTTCTTCTATTTATTTTTATTTAATTTTTAACAAAAAAATAAGAATTTAATTAATTTTAAAATTGTATTTAATTTCTATAAAATTTAATTCTATTTAAATTATATGCTAATTCAAGTAAATGTTAAGCTTATCTTTTTAATTCAATTATATATTAACTTTGGAATGAATTCCTTAAATTATTTTTACTAAAAAAGGTTTCAATAGTAAAAAAATTGATTAAAATAAAAAAGGAGAGAAATAAAGATAAGAAGAAAAAGAAGATATAACTATTATCCATGAGATTTTATTATAAACAAACTTACCTCTACTAGTATAAAAACCACATTTTATCTCCGTAGAAAATAACTAGTATTAGTATTTCATTAATCGAACTATTTTTTTTTTCAAAATTTACTATAAATGCTAAAAATACTTCATTTTATTTATTTTACCTTATTTCCATTTTTTATTTTTTTGATTTTGTTAATTTTTTATCATTAAAAATTTATAATAGTTTTAATTAATTTGTTTTCAAAAAAACAATTTAATGAATTAATCTCAAACATAATATATAATTGATTTAAATATAAGTTTAATATATTTTACATATACCTGCATAAAAATTTATTAAAATAGAAAAAGAAAATATAATTATCATCTATAAGATTTTATAAAAAGAAGCTTACATATATTAACTTGAAAATTATATTCTATCTATTTAAAAGAGTAACTAATGTTAAGATTTTTTTAATCGAATAGATGTTGCTTAAATTTTACTTTAAATATTAAAATCCTTATTTTATTTATTTTCCCTTTTTTTTTTTTTCATTTTTGTCATTTTTTGGTTTAACCAATTTCTTTATCACTAAACTTTTAAAATGATTTTGTTAATTTATTTCAAATAAAAAACATGATACATTTATCTAAAAGTTAATATATTGATTTAAAGGTAAGTTTAAAAATGTTTGACATGTACTTGCATTAGAATATAATTTAATTAAATTTAATAATAGTTAAAAATAATCTTAAAACTAATTAAATTTTTATTATTTTATAGTTAAATAATAATGGTGATGATGGTTCCAAATTCATTATCATGGTTGTAATAACAACAACGTAGGGCCACACTTAATAATGTCAAAATAATGTCTTATGAAATGGTCAAATTGTATACTTGTTTCGTACCAACACAACTAAGATTCTGAAACCTAAATCATGAGTTGACTTGAAAACACATCTAACATTCGAAACATCAAAACCAAAAGTTGATTAAAAAATCCATCTAACATTTGAATCCCTAAAATAAAAAAAATTATAAAATAAATAACCCCAAAACAAAACCTGGATCTTATTAATCTAACATTCACACATACACACACACGCACACACACATATATATATATCTATAAGCTATAAACGTTTAAATCCAAGATGTGAAACTAAAATCATACTTAGACTTTCCATCAAGAGGAAGAGGAAGAAGTCAGGGTTTAGAGAAAAAAAACTAGAACCAACAAAGTTGTTAAGAGTAAAAGTTAGACTCTTTAGGTGTAAGTAGTAATTTCATAATGTTTTAGAGGCTAAAAGAACTCCAAAACATTAAAATTAGAGGGGGTGGCATAAATGTTACATTTTGGCAAAATGTAATAGTAGACACCCTATTTTGTCTAGGCCAACATTTGAGGTATCAGAAGTCATCAGCCTAGGAACTATCAAGGTCATTCGAAGAAGCACAAGTCAACTTCCCGCCATTCTCGATAAGGTAAAAAGTTTGAAAAGTCAAAGAAAAGAAAAATCCACATTTTTGTATAGACGTCTCAATACATAGGTGTAAAGTATTGATACAAGGTTTCACGTCGTTCAAATGCAAAAATTTTACCATCTGTTTTGATACCAATAAGCTTAGTATCGATACTTGAGGAGTGGTATCAATACCAAAAGCCTTGGTATAATACAAGATTATTTTGAAGCAAAAAAAGTGATTTGCGTCAAGTTGTATCGACACAAGGCATGAAGTATCAATAGCTAGAAAGATAGTGAGCCTGATATCGATACAATGCTCATTGTATCGATACCATGAGCTAAAATTATAGGTAGTATCAACATAGAACCTATAGTATCGATTCTTAGAAGCTTATGGTATCGATACAGAGCTTCTTGTATTGATATCACAAGGCAAAATCTCCCTATTTCATGCCATTTTCAAACTTTTTCACTATACATCAAAAAAATAATTATGGTTATGACATTGGGGGTCAAAATTGCTCAAAATTAGACATAACTTGATATAAATCATGTGGATTTCATTTTGTGGCTTGAACATTGGATTGACATATTTTGGTAAGGTATGTTAGGCTTGGTATGAGGGCATCTCATGAGAAAATCTGATTCAATGAAGGACAAAGTTGTGATTACTCATTTGATCAACTAATGCTTGGTTTTTTTGCTTGTAAGAATCAAGATTAAACAATCAAATATTTAAAGGTATCACATTGGTACAATAAGTCATCATATTGTGCATGCCAAAAGTCCTATATGCTATTTTTTCTAGGTCATTTTAATTGCTGAAATCCACCACTATATAATCCAATTTTCTTATTCAGTTGGAGGAAGAATTTTATATTAGCAAAAAAACCTTAAAAAAACTCCATTTCAGTAGCTCCTTTTCCACATTTCCAAAACTAAGCTCTAAAACTATCATTTATAGCCACCATAATAAAAAAGCTAAGCTATTTCTTTTCATTCCTTTCTTGCCAATCCATAACAAAGAAGGAAGAAAGTGAGTTAGAAGTGGCTAGATTTCTGTTTAAGAATATAACTAGGAGTTTAAGCTTCCAGTAGGGTATATTTTTATCTTGTTTTCCTTTCATTTTCTATATTTCTTCGTCATCATCATCCTAGTGAATCTCTATGTTTCCATGACCTATTAAGGTTTCCATGCATTATTCTGGCTTTGTTTGTGGTAGCTTTAGGATTTTGATGACTTTCTTAGTGCTTCAATGGTGTTTTAATAAACTAGAATCTGTATTTCTTGTTGATATTAAAATAGCACCTGTTCATGCATTTTTCCATGTTTTTTCTTTATCTCAACATGCTCATTTCATGTATAAATGCTCATCCTAATATATTTCTATCTTGAACATGGCGTGGATGCATTTTCACTATGATTTCCTTGATCAAATGCATGGATAACTTGCTGTTTTGAACATTTGCGCATGTTTGACATCTTCAGTTGGTTTAGTTCACCACATGTTTGTTAAAATGCCTCTATGATGCTTATAAAAATTTATTTTCAAAGAAACCCCAAGTTAAGTCTATATTAACCTAAATCAATGGTGATTAGCATGGATTAATATTTTTAATATATTGGTTCTCTAATCTTAGAGATATATCAAGCAAAAATGTTTGGAATCATGGCCTCATTAGGCCAAATAAATTATGCTCATAATCCAAAATAAAAAATGCTTTCAAGTATTTAGTTTAAGCCTTGTTTCGAGCCTATCATGATTATTGGCATGGATAGCAGATGGTTTGGTGGCCTACTCTATGCGAATTAGACTGGTCCATTACTCTACTACCATGGACATCAGTGATTAGACATTCATATGTCTGACATCTTGACACGTGACCATAAAAGCCTATACTCGAAGAAAACCCTGGTAGCACAATGATCCCTATTTGAGAAATTATTTTTAGACTTCAATGGATTTTTCTAGAATTTTCTAGCATTTTTCCTTGAAAATGTTTTGAATTATTCCAATGATACCTTGTTTGCCCTTAGATCATTTTGAATGTGGAAGTTCTGATTTTTTGAACCTTCGCTATCTGAAACCACTGGAATAAGAGATTTATGTCCTGTTTGGGCAATTCTGACATAATAAATGATTTGTTTGGATTTTTTAAACATTTTTCCTAAAAAGTTTGTAAAATTCCTTTCCAAAAGAGTATTCTTTGTGATTTAAAAATTTCGAATGAGTTTGGGGCAATTTTTCAAAGTTCATTGCTCCTTTTTTCTGACATTTATTGTCAATACTAACTCAGACCTAGTTTCAAAAATTAATTCCACCTAGAAAGCAATTTTCTAGGATTTTTGAAATATTTTTACATTAATCCTTATCAAGTTACCTTTTCAATGGTACCTCATTAGCTACTAGAAACTATCAAACTAAACTGAAATAAATTTGGAAAAATGTATAGTGAGATGCTATCCTTTATTTTTGCTGAACTCGAGGAAATTCACTTGAATTTCCTTAACCATCTTTTCTAATCATTCGATGAGTTTGAACTTATTCAATGGTTTTTTTCATGAGTCACAATGTAGATCCATTTAGGCTGAGATCAAAACCTAAAAACATTTTTAAAATTAATTTCCCTTTCCTATTTAAAAATTAATTTTCTATTCTAAAATCTTTTTCTTCAAAAATTTAAAAAATCCTAATTTTCAAAAACTACTATAAATCTTTTTTTTAGGGGATATTTTGACCTTGTTTTTGCTTTTTAAGGGGTTACTTGAAAATTGCTTTTTTGAGGGGATCCTTCAACTATATCCATCCGAAAGGATACTTTAAACTTGCTTTTTGATAAAAATCTTAGTTTTCTCTTTCCTAGGCTCCCTGTACTTTTTCTTATCAACCTTTTATGCCTAAAATGGCCATCAAATCTAAACATGCCTTAAAATTGTCAATTCGATTATTTTTCAACAACTGAGGTCAACTATGAAATGTAGCCTAACCATTTCTCTTTTTTTCATGCATTTATCTTTAGTGCAACTTTTATCCCATTTTTTATGTCTTACTAACTTGTTTCTCTCATAGATGATGATTTGCATTCATGCTTTCAAAAAATTGAATTTCATTAAACTCGAGGCAATGTTTTACATAAGTATCCCTCTAGTGCTTGATGTAGAGTATCCTTTTCTAAATCAATCCAGATCTCATTCTACCATTCTCTTCAGTCATAGGTTGCATAGAGAGATATGAATTAAACTTTTATCATGAAGACCCAAATTTAATATTTAAAAATTTGCATTTATAAGATTACACTTAAATAATAACCAAAAGAAAAAACCAAGAAAAATTGAGACTTTGATAATTTATGGTTAGATGATAGCAATTTTGGGCGTCGTGGGGGTGTTAATCTTTCCTTAAGCGTAGCTAACTCTAGACCCTTTTAAAATGAACTTTGGTATAAGTAGTTTGTAAAATCCTTGTTTTAAGCTTTGTAACTCAAAATCATCGATTTTAATAGGTATTTGTTCATGCCTAGCCCAAAATAATTGGTGGCGACCCCAACTCATGTTCAATTCATAATGGCCATCAAAGACCGGTTGGATTAGCGATCCCCCCAATGGTCTTCACCTTGACTTTCACCCTATCACGCCTAATCCAAATCCTAATCAAAGGATGACCCAGAGGTGAGTCCTTTCCCTTTACCTTATTTCTTTCATTTTTAAGTCATAGTACATCACGTGAGGGGCACGTCATGACAGTAACATAACTATAAAAGAGGTGAGTATGAAATTATTATTAAATCTTGACATTAGAGGGGGTTTGGTTTGGATAACATTGCATAAATGATCGAAATCTAGGATTCTATCTCAAAATTACTTTGTTTGTTTCAAGAATATACCTCAATCTCATTAATGTTATATTACCTAGAGTGCCAAGATTCCATAATATTAAGGGGTTGTTTAGTTTATAGAATATAAGTTCACCAAAAAATAATAGGATTACCCCTACAGGATTCCTGAGGCACATTCCCGTTAAGTTGACATGCATATGTTTGGTTCACCTCCCTTTATTCAAGATTATAGTGTTCGGTTGGCTTATAATATGACATCCCAAAATGATCATGCTACTAATATACCTTTTAGCATTATGAATAAGAAACAAATTTTTTTCTTGACATAGACTCTTATTCTAAAAGTATATATAAATTTTACTAACACAACCATTTATGTCTTAATATAATGCTATAATTCTTATACTTCAAGCATGAATAAACACAACCATACATAATTGAATTGACCAACATGAAGTTTTGCCCAACATTAGGTTGTTCAAATTTACAAGAAAATTAAAATCATTTGTTAATATGCAAAATAAGCACAATTATGGAAACTCCAATAAAAAGCCCATAATTAATGTTTTTTTTAATGATAACCAAAATGAGATGCATAATTGCTACTGTTCATATCACTTGAACTTTTTGGAATAATTCTTCTCGTTGTTCTGTCACATTTAAGTTCTAATACTCTAAAAATGCAATTTTTGCATCCCTTCAATCCTTATACATCTTGCGATAGGCACTAAAATAACCCAAAACTTGTAGTTTAGTTTTATGTCAAGTATTATAAATACTTGGCCTACATCAATTTAAAAAAACATAATACTTTTCAAATATTTTCAAAAAGCATAGAAACATAAGGAAGTATTATCATGTCAATGATTGGAAATGCAAATATATTGATCATAGCTTAGAGACCATAGAATAATCTATATTTTTTAGTTAGATTTTGTAAATTGACATCTCAATTAAAGAAACAACATATGCATATGTATATATAAGCTTTATCCCCTCTATGAAAGCTCTCTAAGTATTTCAAATTGAGATATTTTTGATAAGTTGTAGTCTTCATTAAAGGGCTAGAACATCCAAATAAAAAGCATACAAGTATGAATGATGACCGATAAACCATTAACACCAAAAAACTTCCATAAGGAAAGACATCAACATAGGATATAACATAATAACTATAGCATATCAGGGGCATATAAAGGTCCAACAATATTTTGCCACAAGAATAGAGACATAAATAGAAGATATTCATAATATCACTAAGAAACTATAAGGTCTTTAGTTTTATTGGATCATCCATTCTTTCTATGTGTTCTAGTAGCTTACATGATAACTACTTCTCCCAGGAAAAATTATCATGCAAACCAAGCAAAAAAAGCATTACCACCACTAAGGATAATTAATCAAATTTTCCATGTAAATTTAAAATTTATGGCCAATTTAAGTATTTCACTGTGATGTTGAGAAATATTGTCTACAATGATGAGAAATTTAACTAACTTAATGGTTGAAGTATTCCTCATTATTATCCAGACATAACAAAACGAAAACTACTTTCATTAAGTTTCATATATCATTTACAAACTAACCAAAGATGGTGTTACACTAATAGATTTAGGGCATATTATTAGATTGGCACCAAAAAATTAAAAAAAAAGTTGAGCTTTTTTTGGGTCAACTATTGAGAGAGGAACAACTAGGTTGGTAGAAAAGAAGATAACAAAGCACTCTGATTGACTTTTTAGAGAGGATCAGCTAGGTCAGCATTGAAAGAGGATAAATGAGGCATTTTAGACCGATTGTTAATAAAGAAGCTGCTAGGTCATTATCGAGAGGATAATAGAGAAAAAGCAAAATAATTTGAGTGGACTGTCCATGGAGAAGCTGGGTTGACATCAAAGAGGAGTGCTGGGTATGCATTTGATCAGCTTGGTCTAAAAATCGATAACTGATTAAATTAATTGAACTTAAAAAATCGATTGACCAAGATTTCTAAAATCAAACCAACTAAATTGAACTTAATCAGATCAATTTGATCGGTTTGATCAATTTTTACCTTATTTTTCATTTTTTTCAACTTATCAAATTTATAATAATCTTGCCATTAAATACCTAGATTTGTATTCTTATTGTTGATAGAAAGAGAAGTTCCACCATAATTGATTATAAAAAACTTCATGAATCAAGAGCGAAAAGAGTACCTGTAGGAGCAAATATGGCATACTAGCAATGGCAATCGAACTTTAAGCTTGATTTCTTGAAGATAGGCTAATTAAGGGAGAGAAAACTTAAAAAAAGGTTAAATAGGCATATGACAAAAAAAAATTTATTTGTCTTTGCTTTGCTTTGGTTGAAAATGGATTGATAGAGACTAATTTACTTTATTTGACTTTGGTATGGTTTCTTTAGGCAACATTAAAGAGATTTATACTAGGGGTTGCAAAGTAGGAGAAATTTTCATTCACAAAAATGGGTTGGCACTTGCTTAGGTTTGATTAATAGGCTCATGTATGGTGGGTTAGGTAATTTCTTATGTGTTAGGTTAGGTTATGTCTAGGTGTAGGTTGGGTTATGTTTAGGTGTAGGTTATGTAATTTTTTTATTAATGTTAGTTTAATCGATTGATTCAGTTAAAAAAAACAAAACTGTAAATCGACTGAGGAAACTAACTTAACCAAATAGAAATCATAATTGAAAAAACTAAACCAAAAAAGTCAAATAAGGTTGGTTTACGCCTATTTTTTTTGGTTACCCGAAAACTTGCTCACTCCTAGAAGGAGCTTGGGTAAATTAACTATGAATAAGAAGAAGAGTTAGTGGGGTAGCCACCTCTTAGGTTTTTGTTAGGTTATGATTACTTACAAAAATTAATGGCAAAATGGTCAGAAAGGTTAAAATAGTAAGGGCATAAAAGAGATGAATGTTACATTATTTTTGTAATGAAACAATACCTAAGGCCAAGGTGGGTATGGGATTACCCCTAACATGACTAAATGTATCACTATAGATAATTTAATTTTACCTAATTCTAGTAATATTTTGAACCCAATAAGGTTATCTTATGATGGAAAGTGAAATTACGACTGATAATCTCATATCACTTAAACCAAATGGCCTTTAAAGGTAATCTCAAGTACCTTTTTCTTAAGATATGTTATATTATAAGGAATGTAACATTTGAGTCACTTCTACCCCTTCCTCTATTTTTTAATGTTTTTGGTCCCCTTTACTTTTAAATTATCATCAAATTACAATTTATACTATATCTCTCCCTATTTCTACTTTTGACTCTAGTTTTTCTTTTGCCTATTTTTTTTGACTTAATCTTTTTCTTTTTAGGTATGGCTTTCCCTTTTTTTTACCTTATTTTCACATTTTATTAGATGTTAAATTAATAGATTTAAACTATTTTGATTTTAGGGTTAGGTTTTTTATTTAAATAGGTTACCGTTGATAAGTTTTTATTCTAAAATTGACCATGTCTTTTGATTCATGATGGCATGAGCTTCCTTATTAGTCCTCGAGTGATCAAGTTTTCTTGCTTAATCTTTTTATCATGTTTTAATTTTTGGCTAATTTTGTTTTCTTGTTCAAATTGTATTATGTTTCACTTTTGGGTTTTCTCTTGTCTTTGTTGATTTCTTATTTTTCATGTTTTCTTATTTCCTACATCTTGCATGTGATTTGATTAAAATCTCAAATAATGAATATTACATGTTTTGAATCCATATTTTTTTTTACATGGGAAGTGGCTATGAAAAGGGTGATTAAGTAAATTCAACAACTTACAATGGAGTAACTTTTGAAAGCTAATTAAAAATATTGAGACCTATGAAAAATTTCAAGTGTTGTGATATCTTACTAGTATCAAACTGGTCATACAGCAACATCAAATATAACTCAATTATTTTTAGCATGGTTGTGAAGATCTTATTTTCCAATTACCTAATGAAAATAGAGTTATGAAATCAAACATATAACTATATCTTATTGTCTATTTCCCACTTTTAGAAAGTAAATGGCTTTAAAATTATATGCTTTTAGATTCAAATAGTACTTCGACTTCATCTCCTTAGGCAAGTCATGCTAATTTTAAAAGAATTCCTTAATTCATTCTTCATTATAGTATTACTTTGTTGTTATTTGGAAGGAGCTTGTATTAGGTATTAGGTTGACCTCCATTGTTTGTTGTGAGAATAGGGAAGCCAAAGAGACATATCATATGGAAATGTTTGATAAAGTGGCTTAGTAAGTGTGTTGAAGTGTTTCAAGAACTAGGCAAGGCCTTTTATGCACTTGAGCTTAACATTTGAAAATGAATAACTTGTTCTCTAAAATCAAACTCTAGAGAAGTTATAGCATTGGGAGGGAACAAAAGTTCTATTGCTCTTGGTGGACATATGAATATTTGAGATCCTAATGATAAAGATAATGTTAAAGGCAATGATATCAAAATTCAAAAATCCACTAGTTGTATCGATACAAAAGGCAATGTGTCAATACATTTGCTTAATGCATCAATACACTTGCTAATTGTATCGATTATGTCTAGCAAAAATCTCGATTTTTGGCCAAATATATTGATACAAAAGTGAATGTATTGATACAATCATGAATGCATTGATACATTAAAAGAAAAATTATTAATTGTATTGATACATTAGTGAATGTATCAATTCATCATGTATATTTTGCTTAGTTCATAGCATTTTTCACCTTTTGCATCATTGCATTAATACATGAATTCGGCTATGATCTTGGCCCAAAAATCATCCAATTTTATACTAAACTTCATGAAAATCATGTGAATTTCATTTTGGCCTTAAGAATTGGATTGTCACAATTTTCAAAGGTCCATTAAACTTGGGTTAGGGGCATTTCATGTTATAATTTGATTTAATGAAGGGTAAGCTTGGCATTACTCAATGTCCTATCCCATACATGGCTTTCTTTGGTTGTAAGAATAGTATATTAGCTAGTCAAATACTTAAAGCTAAACCCTTAGTATAATGACTTATCAAATTGTACATGAAAAATGCCCCAAATGCCCACCTTGCTAGGTTATTTTGATGGCTGAAATCAAATGCTATATAAACGTTATTTTCATGCTCAATAAAAAGAACTTTTACTTTCTCACATTCTTTCCTTCCAAAAAATCTTTTATTCTCGTAGCTCCCCAAAGTAGCCACTAAAAACCCTTTTAAACCTTTTTTCCCTTATTTCTTCTCTATAAAACCCCCCATTGGTAGTGTAACCCTCAAAATTATTATTCGCCACTCATTCTTGCTAATCTATAGCAAAGGAAAAGAAAAGAGCAAGAAACTCATTGAAAGCTTTAATTGTTCTCTGCTCAAATAAAAGCAAGGTTTGAAGCTTCTTAATATACTTCCTAACCTTTTTGTATTTATTTTATTTCTTTTTCTTCATCATTTCATATTAGTAACAATTTTTATGAATGCCATGACCTTATTATAGAACATTTAAGCATTTTGTGGCCTTGGTTGTGGTAGCATTTAGGTTTTTTTGATGCTATGTTGATGCTTTAATATGGTTTTTTTATGATGACCATATTTTTATGCTTTGTTTGTTTGAAATCATATCTTGAGTCTATCTAAAAATTCCAACATGTTTTTTCTTGTCTAAATATGCTTATATCATTTTTAGTGTCATGATTTTTGTTGTCATTCATAAAGCTAACATGTTTATGCATCCTTTTGCTCATTTCCTTACATTTTATCATTTTTTTCGTGTTTAAATGCCATATTTAATTGATTAAGCATGTTTTATGTGCTTATTGTCATGCATACTATATTTTAGTTTAAAATATGTTTTTCAAAATGTTTGTTTAATGCATGTTAAAAATTTTGCTTTTTTAAACCCCCAAGTTAAGTCCATATTAACTTTCAATAAATGGGCTACTGTCTTTTGCTTATGACGTAGTTAACAGGCTGTTTCATCATCCTAGACTACTCTGGGATTGTGCAAATGGACTTGTTAAGCTACTGTCATTGATTTTTTTTGTCACCGATATTCAAATGCCTATAACTTGATTTTAGCTCTAAGAAACCCAAAAAACGAAGATTCCTCTATTTCAACATTGGTACCATTGTGCCTATCTTGAAATTTATTTTTGAACCCTAAATGATTTTCTATATTTTCCCCTTAAAGGGCTCCAAATTACCTTTCTAATAGTATGCCCTCATATCAATCCGGATGAAGGAATTATGATTTTTTTAACCTTCGCTATCTGGAACTTTTGGAATTACCAATTAACTTTCCAATTAGGTCATTTTAACTACTCAGATGAATTTTTTAGAACTTTTGAAAATTTTAAAAAATGACATAAAATTTTATTTTTGGAATGGTATCATTTGCAATTTAATGATCTTAAATGCGTTTAAATGATTTTTCAAAGTTCGTCTCATTTTTCCCTCGAACATATTGCTAATGTTGAACCTTACTTAAATTCAAAGATTATTTTCTCCTAGAAAGCATTTTTTAGGATTTTCAAAATATTTTTATATTCATTCTAATTGAGTTACCTTTTAAATGGTACTCACTTAGCTCTTTTGACCCTCGAGTCAGTTTGAAAAAAAATCACAAAGGGGAAGAGTGTTATGTTATTTCCTGTTTTAAGCATTGATTAAGATTAATTGATTTTTTGAACTCTTTCTCTAAGGCGTTCGAATACCTTTAGATGAGTCCGATCAACTCCCATCGAGTCTAAAACATTTGTCAACCCCTAGGCTCAGAACAAGGCATAAGTATTTTTCAAAATCTATCATCCTTAATTTATCAATTCACCCTTTTATATAAAAAATCACCTATTTTATCAAAAATCATAAAAAATGACAAATTTAAGCAGCTATCAAAGCTTTGTCAATTTAAGTATTTTAATCTCATCTTTTCAAAAATTGTCAAAAATCAAAATTTCTTTCTCCTTAGATTTTTCAAAATCTAATCCTAAGTTTCACACCTCAATCAACCAATGAATCCAGATGCGTCTCAAAAATTGCTAACTTGGTTATTTCTAAATAATCAATCAGAATTATAAAATACATCTTGATCTACCCTTTTTTTTGTGTGATTTATTTTACATAATATTATCTTATTTTTCTTATGTCTTAGAACATGTTTGTTCATTTTGCATTCATATTTCTAAATCATTTTCGAAAATCACAAAGGCAATGTTTTGTTTCAATATCCCTCCAGCGCTTAACTTGGAATATTTGGTTTTCAAAATTAAATTTGGAGATTATTTTTGTCAAAAATCTTAATGTTTTCCACTTTTACGGGATGCATATGGGATTAAAATTTTAATTAAAACCCTAACTTATTACTTTATACAAATTCATGCATAAAAAATGCGGATTATATCGAAAATAACGATAAGTCAAAATCAGGGAAACCAAAGTCAATATCAAATATTGCTAGATGGTACTGATTTAGGGTGTCATGGGCTATTAATATCTGGACCATGCAGGCCTTGGAATTGATTTTTCAAGTTTCGTAATTCAGAACGTTGGTTTCAATAGGCATCCTATCATGCCTAGCCCAAATGGTTAGTGGAGACTCCAAATATTGGCCAATTTATGGTGGCACTGATTTAATGAGTGATTCATTTTATGGTTTTCCCTTTCCATGATCAAAAGTCAAGAATCCATACTTTCTTGCTTTAATTGCATTAAAAGAAAAGAGTCCTAGTAAGGAGGGTACTTTTTGTCAAGAGTTCTAGCATTTTTTTTATATTTAAGTCATGCAAGCTTGCCACTTTGTAAGATTTTGTGGGCATATTGTGATAACTTGGCAAATCCATTAGGGACCAATTTAGAGAGTTAGACCAATAATTAGCCGTGTTTAACTTAGTTCTTGGTTCCTATTATTTTTAGTCATTACTTAACTATAATCCCTTTCCATTTTTGTCTGCTAATCTTTAGCTCATCATGATTATTGCCTTGTTCTTGAATAAATATTGACTTGATAAGTGGTAATAAGGGGTAAACAAAAGGTTTGATTTATTTCCTCGACACAGACTATGCACTTGCATTTTCATTAAGCTCTCACCAAACTGAACGGTGGGAGATTAGGGTCTCAAACATTAGATGAAAGTGAGCTATCTACCTTCATGAATGACCCTCTGTATAGGCATAACAAGAACTTTTAAGATATACCTTACCTATGACTCTTGTGAGCAACCTTCCATATTTGCATAGGGAAATACATCTACCTAATTAAACTTATTCCACCAATTTTTCTATGGGGCTAGGATTAGGATGCCTTGGTTGTCCTTATCGAATAAAAAAACAATTTGGATATCGATTTAGATGTCGACTTGATCCTTATATAATGAACCCTGTAAGGCAACCCATGTCAAACTATATGAAAATGTTGCCAGAATGACCCAAAGAATGAGAACACTTGGGGAACACTTTTTATCTTTACTCTTATTTACCTTTATGATGTAGGCTATAATGAACGAACATTATTGCCCATTTTTGTTATTTTATACCTAGAAAGGCATCTTACATCTTATTTTTTTTATTAGGGCGTACTATTATACCATCCGATTGACAACTAACCTTTGTTAATAAGTAAGTGGTGGCAAATGAATGTCATCACTTACAATCCTTTTCAAGGCTTTATATCACCTTCGAAAGAGTCATGCCTAACCTAAATGAGTCGTTATCCTATTCAACTGATGGCTTAAAGCATACCAACCTTTAGATGGTGATGAACAAACATCATCGTCTAGTTGGTTAGTTTTATCCCTATGACTTACTGTAGCACCTTATTAAGGATGTTTTAACCTAGACACGCCATTATGCTGTCTGTGTGTACTTAGCTTGTCACGATACTTGTAATTGCCATGCTCGCCTGTAGGCATCATAACACTTATTATCGAGTTAATTCTATAATATATTTTCATTTTCATTCTTTTGTTCATTACTTTAGTCTATATTATTTTGTATTATCGCAACCTATTGCTCTTTATGATTGTTGCTTGCATCATATCATTGAATCATCTTTAGAGGATAATTGGTTGAAGGTTTAGTGTTCAATAAGGGGCATTTGTCATGGAGTAATAGTCAGTTTCAATTCTCTAGCCTTTGAGAAAGTTAAAGAATGATTAGAGGGCTAAAAACATTAAGAAGGGGATATCATTAAGCCCTATTATTTCTCTGTAACACATGACAAGGTGAAGATAGGGTATCATCAGAATGATTAGCAATGTCTGAGGCACATCTAGGCTAGTTAGAGTAGCACCAAGAAAGACTCATCAAAAGATATAGGGACATAGCCCTCTTGCTCAAGTCTGAGTGGATTTTAATTTATTTCAAGTAGTGGCATAGTTTTTGAATCAACATACCGATGGTTCACTTTTAATTAGGAAGACTTAATCCCCACTGTTAATGATTACATTGCATGTTTAACATTGAAAGGGCTAAAATTGATAGAATATATTTTAAAGCAGCAAAACCTCTGACAGTCAGGAGAAGATTAGTGCATATACTCAAAGCCCTAGAGTCATAGGTGAGCAAACATATCAAGGTAAAAGGGAATAGCCAGTGGATTTCTTGGGTCAATTTGAAAGAAACAATGGTAAAACTCACTGATCTGAAGAAAATTCAAGGCATCTTTACTTAGTCGATATATGGGCTGGTCATATTCCTGAAAACTTTAGGCTATATAGAGGCAGCAGTAGCGAATTTCTTCTCCAGACTATGTTGTGATATCAACCCCATACCCTCTATCATTGTTGAGAGCATTTGAGCCTTTAGTTTTTGCAAAAGATAAACAATGGGTCAATTTATAAGACGTGCTCCACTTCTTCATATTTGGCTTATTAGTTAGCTTGGGTTAAAAAAAAAATGATGCTATACAATTTTTTTCCTAACTTCAGTCCTCTCTCTAAGGTCTTTGAGAGAGAATGGCCTTAAGACAAGTTTGAAGAGTAGTAGGTCAAGAAGGTTTAGAATTTAAATGGAGAAAAGGTTACGTGGAAAGCCTTATGGATATTCTCACAATCAATTATGTATAAGTGTGGAGATTATAGTTGTATACCACTTTTGAGAGCGTGGGAAGCATTTTTATGCATTTTTCCCAGTTCTATGACAATTCCAATGCCGATACTTAATCCAGTTCATTTATAACCTCTAACTTTGGGACTTTCACTATGGTGAAGCTAAATACAAAGGGAAAGTTCAATCAGCTTTCCATGTTTAAAGGTAAGTCTACTGCATAGGGGAGATATTGGAAAGAAAAAGACATGACTTTAAGATATGAGGAATGGAAGATTCACTATGTCAATGATACATTGTCATTGTCCAATGATGGGATAGCTTAAATCCTAGTTAGTGAGTTTTTTTTTCCAAGATTGAACTTTTCAGACGAGAGTTTATACAGGAAAATGTAGCTTTCACTATAGAAATGACCCAATTAAGGTATGAGAAGAGTCAGCTAGAGATATATACCTTATTTAAGATAGAGAAATAAATAGAGTTGTTAAAGAAAGATATCATATCAAGAAGGACCTCGAGGATTTGAAAGAAAGACCATATGGCGCTTTAGAAGGCAAACAAGTGTTGAGGCATTGGTAAATCACCAACACAATAAAGAGTAGAGCTTGCTGCTCTCGATAAAGAATTAAATAATTAGAAGAAAAAATGCTAAGATAAACAAGGGAAAGCTAGTTAGAGTTCAATGTCATCATGTTAAGTTGTCAAAAGAGGAACGAGCACCTAGAAGCTCAAGTAATTGACTTGAAGGTAGGTAGGGTTTAGAATGAAACTCTAATGCTCAGGATTCAAAATCTAGATAGCTCCCTCCAAACCCACCAAGACTATATTGATGAACTAATGGGAGCTTTAGAGTAATAAGAACAAGAATGGCAACATGAATTGTTGATAGTTGCTAGGCATGCCTAAATCATTAGAAGCTCCATCACCATCTCGCCAAGCAAATTGGAGCAGCCTAAGTAAAGGTGGATGATATGGTTGAACTAGCTTGGACAAGAGTCTTTGATTTTTTTGATTATGTGATTAAGCTTTGTAACTGTGTCACATACTTTCAGATGTAATCAATTATTATCAAACTATGCCTATGCTTTATGAAAGATGATATTAATGAAGTTGTCTTATTGTGACACCTTATTTTGTCCAGGCTAATTTTTACTAATATGGAGTATAGACGTAAGAAGGAGCGATAATCACCGGGCGAGTTGTCGCCCAGTGAAAAAGGTATTTTGAGGATGTCAAAGAAGGCCTAAGGATCATATCAAAGGTAAATACAAAGATATGGCATCAAATGG
>JAQSVH010196097.1:0-16906 GCA_029448705.1 Adansonia digitata | reverse complement strand
GATGTCTATTAAAAGATATATGGTACTTATGCTAACAGACACCAATAGGTGAAACAAGTCATGCTATTAGGCTATTATTAATTAACTTTTTAGAAGAATTGCATTAACCATGCTCAGAAGTGCCACAAATGCCAAATTTGCATGGACAAAATCCATGTCCCGCCAACACCTCTACATGTTATGATAGCCCCGTGGCCTTTTTCTATGTGGGCCATGGACATGATCAGACTAATCACCCTCAAGGCTTTCAATGGGCATTACTTTATTTTAGTCACTACTGATTATTTCACTAAGTAGGTAGAAATGGCTTATGCCTACCTCACCAAATCTATTTTATGCAAATTTGTGAAACGGGACATCATCTTTAGATATAGGCATTTTGAATAAATCATCACAGATAATGCACGTAACTTGAAAAAGAAAATGATTCAATTAGTCTATTCCTAAATCAAAATTGAACATCATAACGCAATGCCATATCATTCAAAAATGAATGAGACAGTCAAAGCAACCACCATGAATATTAAGAAAATAGTCAAAAAGATGGCTAAAATGTACAAATATTGGCATACAAAAGTTGTATTTTGCAGTACATGCCTATTGCACAGTAATTTGCACTTCTACGGGTGCTACCCTATTGTCCTAGTTTGTAACATAGAGGTCATTTTACTTATCGAGGTTGAAATGCCCTTAGAGTCTTGATAGAATCACAATTTAAAAGAGCTGAATAGGTCAAGAATTGACATGAATAGCTCGATTTCATTGAGGAGAAAAGAATAAAAGCCATCTATGACAAGCACATGTTTCAAAAGCACATGATAAGAGCCTATAATAAAAAGGTCCATACTCATTAATTCTGAGAAGGTGACCTAGTACTCAAACAAATCCTTCCATTTTGTAAAAATGCTCTAAGAAAATGGACTCCAAATTTGGAAAGGCCATACATGGTAAAGCTCATATTTTTTGAAAAAGCCCTAATATTAATTGAAATGAACGGCAACGATTTATCTAATCTTGTAAATTTTAACTACATCAAAAAATACTATGCTTAAAAGAATTCTAAGATGAAAACCCAAAAAGGCTTACTATTCTTTTTCTTTTTCAAAAAAAGAGAGTTTAGGAAAATAAACTCGCTTAAGTTGAAAACTCGAAAAGTATGCGAAAGTGACCAAACTCTCTTTAAAATTTGACCAAATCTGGGCCCACAATTCTTTAACCAAAACACCAAATCATAACCTAACCTACATATTTTATGTGAACCTACTCTATAGACTTTGATTCTCACCTATACCTAAAAAAAAATGTCTACCAAACTTGTGGCAACCATCCCACCACAAGGTAATCTGAAGAATTTCTTCATGAGTCAACCAACACCAAAAGGATTAACTGCTAGAGCAAGGTCTTCAAAAGTACTTAGTGAAAGATTCATGTCACTAGCGCCAGAAGCTAAACAGCCAAAAAGACCACTCTTAACTTTTTTGTATCTTAAAATATTTCACGATCTCAAAATTTATCATCACTTGTACCCTCTTTCTTTCGATTGAAATAAACCACTTGCTTTCTTGGAGAGTCTTTTTGTAACTCTTGCATCCTATGTTGCATCATGTTTATCATTTAATTGATAATGCTTAACAAATGAACATAAATGATAGCAGGATTTTCTAGCATTACTTTGAAAGATAAAACTTTGCAAGAATTTTGTTTTAGGCCTAAAAATCAAGAATAAACCTTAAAGCCACAGTCAATCTTACCCTTAGAATCCTACATCCAGAAAATGTGCTTAAAACCTACTCCGCAATAAACCTTAACTCAAAGGTAAGGGCCAAAAATCCTTATCTAACCATTATCCAAACAATTAGAGTTTAAATCAGTCCACCTAGACCACTAAAGATACCTTCTAAATCAGAATTGACAAAAGAAATCCTCTATTCTTGCCAGCAAACTCCATGCAACAAAAAATCCCTAAACACAAGCCATTTAAGCTCAAAACTGTCCTTTTATCATAGGCCACCTATACTTTCTAAAAGTAACCTTAACAATCAATACTTTTCAAAATCTAGAACAAGGTTGGTGAATCCTGGAGCAACATATCACCCTATTAAACTTGTTGAAAAACCAATGAGTGGAAAAGCAAAAACCCGTTATTGGATTAGGCTTTTAAAATCATCACTTTTACTCTAGGAAAACATGCATTTGCATCTTCATGCAACACTTATACAATAATTAACATTCTTTAGGTACAAGCTCCTACTCATAGAAATAAAACCAGTAACAAACGTCATGTAAAAATTCTTGTTTTCAAAAGGCCCTGAAAGACTCTAGGTAAGAATCCCTGACCTCATAAGCTTACAAATCAAGAAGCATCTAGGAAAAGTACCTAAACTCATATTGTTTAGCCCAAAAAGAGTTGGAACTTTTTTTCCTTTTTAGTCTTTAAAGAGCTGGACACCTTTTTTCCTTTTAGTCCACAAAGAGTTAGACGCATTTAGTCTATAAAAAGCTAGACACCATTCTTGTTTAATCCATATAAAATTGGATCCTTTTCTTCCTTTTTTAGTACACAAAAAGCTTGATCCCTTTTTTTTTAGTCAACAAAAAGCCGGACACCTTTTCCCTTTTAGTCCTTAAAGAGTTAGATGCCTTTTTTTCCTTTTTATCCATAAAAACCTAGGCCTCTTTTTCTTTTAATCTACAAAGAGCTAGACATTTTTTCCCTTTAGTCCATAAAAAGTTGGATGCCTTATTTTTCTTTTTAGTCCCAGAAAGTAGGACACGTTTTTCCTTTAGTCGATAAAAAGTTGGACACCTTCTCCCTTTTAGTCCACAAAAATTAGATTTTTTTCCTTTTTAGTCCATAGAAGCTGGACAACTTTTTTTCCTTTTTAGTCTACACTAAGCTAAATGCCTTTTTTCCTTTAGTCCATAAAAAGCTGAATGCCTTTTTTCCTTTTAGTCTACGAAGAGCTAGATGTTTTCTTAAATTTAGCCCTATAAAGAGTTTGACATCTTTTTTTTTTTAGTCGATAAAGAGTTAAATGTTTTTTTTTCAACCGACAAAGAGTTGCATGCTTTTTTTTTCTTTTAGTCTATAATGAGTTGAATACTTTTTTTTCTTTTTAGTCCATAAAGAGCTAAACACCTTTTTCCTTTTAGTCCATAATGAGCTGGATGTCTTTTCCCTTTAGTCTACAAGAAGCTGGATGTCTTTCCCTTTAGTCCACAAAGAGCTAGATAATTTTTTTTTCTTTTTTAGTCCATAAAGAACTAGATGCCTTTTTTCTTTTTGTCCACAAACAGCTGACACTAGCTTATTCTATTTGCAAAGAGTCAACATCAATGAAGTCTATCCGTAAAAAATCGAGCACCAACCAAGTCAATCTACAAAGAGTTGGATGCCTTTTTTTTTCTTTTCAGTCCACAAAGAGCTGGACACTTTTTTCTTTCAGTCCACAAAAAGCTAGATGCTAATCAAGTCTGCTTGCAAGGAGTCAAGCACCAATTGAGTCTATTCATAAAAAATTGAACACCAATGGAATCTATTCATAAAAGCTAAACATTAATCAAGTTTATCTGCAAAGAGCTAAGCACTAACTGAGTTTATTCACAAAGAGTCAGGTATCAGTTGAGTTTGTCTTCAAAAAGCCAAGCACCAATCAAGTCTATCCACAAAAAGCTAGACACTTATCAAGTCTGTCAGCAAAGAGCCAAGCACTAGTTAAGTCTATTCACAAAGAGCCAAGCACCAATTGAGTTTGTCCATAAAGAGTTAGATGCCATAAAGAGTCAGGCACTAAATGAGTCTATCCATAAACAGTTGGGAACTAATCCAATCTACCTATAAAAAACTAGGCAATTATTGAGTCAAAGTCCATATTAGCTGGTGCTGAGTAGGGAGGTCAAACCTTACACAAACCTATCCAAACTTTCATCAAAATTACCATCCATATATTGTGATCATTATGACAAAACATTAATTAAAATTTCATTTTTGCTGGCACTTAAGAAACATCATCCTACCCGAAACAAAATGGTGTCTATTTATCTTTGCCCTATTCTTAATACTTAGCAACAGCCAAAAAGAGGCAGCTATGAACACCTTGTTTTGTCCAAGCCATCATCCAAGGCATCAAAGGTTATTATTCTAGGCATCTTTGGAGTTATACAGATGACCATAGGTCAACTGAGTAATTCATCAAGCCTAAGGTACGTGCAAGACATATTAGTGCATAGGTGTTGATGCCAAGTTTTCACATCACTAAAAATTTAAATTTTCACATATAGTATTGATACAAGCAGGTTTGGTATCAATGCCTAAGGTGTGGCATGGATAACATGTCTATATTGATACATGACCTGGCAATAGCTAAAAAATCAATCATGATTTTTGGCTAAATGTATTAATACCAAAGCAAGTATTAATACAACCCTTGTAGTATCGATATAGACCTCTAAGTCTCTAGACTAAAAATATTTTTTGCTCTTGGTATCAATACATATTTCATTATATCGATACTTATGGGGAAAGTTGCCTTGTGTAATGATACCGAATGTTTCGTATTTGAAAATCTGACTTAAACATGTTTTTGCATAAAAAATCATTAAAATGCATATCAAGCCTTAGCTTTGGGCTTATGATTAGGTTTTAACAAATTTTAAAGCCTAAAATTATTAAAATATAGAGACCTTTTCATGATATATCTAGCTTGTTAGAGGGCATACTTGGCTTTTCTCTGGTTATAGACTGCTACAACCTCTTTGCTCCACCACCTGCTACTAGTAGTCAATGAAATTTCAACTAGTTGAGCATAGTACCTAAGGACGCCATAAGGTAGATGCAAAAAGACCAAATACCCTTGCTTTGGCTCTAAAATGCATTGACTAAACCTTGGACTATAAATGAGCCAATTTTGGCTCAGCAAAGGGAGGCTCTCTTTAAACGTACATACCATTACATTGAAAGCACTCCCTTATTCCTGTAGTTCTCATTTTTTCCTTCAAAAAAACCTCAAAAAACCTTTTTTCCTTTCTTTTATAATCAAAACTTCTTTTCCATCTAGACCGTAAACAAATCTTTTTCTTACTAACTAATAGCAAAGAAAAGGAAAAAACTAAGCTTAGAGTTGTTACTCTAAGTAAAAATAAAAGTTCAAAGGTTTTTGGTATATTTTCTCTATTTTACCCCCTTTATTCTCCATTTTTAACATTTGCATCATGCTAGTAAGCCATTCATGTCCCTATGACTATTTTAGTGCTTTCATGCATGGTTGTGGCTTTGGATGTGGTAGCTTTAAGTTTTTTTAATGATATTTTGATGTTTTGATGTTGTTTGGATGATCAAATGTGCCATATTTTACTTTCACCATCAAAACTACCCCTGCTGATGCATCTTTGTCTTGTTTTATCCACTTTCACATACTCAATACATGCTTAAATCTCCATCCTAACTTGTTTTGAGCATATCCATGTGTTTTATTGCATGATGGCAGGTTTCATGAAACAAAACTGTCATCTTAAAAATTTCAGCATATTTTCTTTTGGTTAAACATGTTTATACCATCATCTATGCTAACATTCTCATACATCTTATTTGTCATCACTTTACATTTTTGGCACCTCTTCCATTGACAAAATATCATCCTTGTTTGTTTGAATAAGTTGTCTATGTTCACTGTTATGTATTTTTCATCTCATTCATAACCTTATGTTAAAATGCTTGCTTGCTTGTTGCAAAAATATTATTTTTAAAAACCCCAAGTTAATTTTATTTTACCTCCAATAGATGAAAACTAGCATTGATTTAATGTTTTCACTGAATTGGTACTCTAATCTCGGGGACAAATCAAACTTTCTAGGTCTGGATTCATGGTTGAATAAATTTTTTTCTTGGAAAAATAATCCTTTTTATTTAATAAAAACAATAAGCCTTGATCTTGAGTCTAATACCCCTATTTATGGCATAGTCAACAGGTTATTTCATCATCCCAAACTACTCTAGGATTGTGGAATGAACTTGCAATGCCCATGTCACCCTTTTCATTGTATCATAAATGTTCATATGTCTTCAGCAACAGTTTAGTCTTAAGAAAGCTAAAAATACCAAAAAGCTCCCATATCTTTACTCTAGCTGCTTTATGGCCACCATAAAAAAGTATTTTCAAGACCAAACACATTTCTCTAGAATCTTTTAATATTTTTCCTTGAAAGAGCATTGAAGTAAGGTGTCTTATTTGCACTTGGACCATTCTAGATGAAAGAGTTATGATTTTTTTAAGCCTCATTAGAGAACTAGCAAATTGCATTATGTTTGGGCTAGGTTTATCCATCAAATGATTTTTCTAAATATTTTAAATATTTTCCTACAAATTTTGAGAAATTTTTTTTCCAGAAAGGTATCATTTGCAATTTAATGATACCAAATAAGTCTAGGACAATTTTCCAAAGTCCAGTACACCTTTTTCCCTATACATGCTACCAGTGTCAAAACAAACTCAAACTAAAAAATTAATTCTGCCTAGAAAGTGATTTTCTTTGATTTTTGGAATATTTTACATTAAATCTTATTGAGTCACCATTCCAGTGGTACCTCACCCAGCTTCTAACACCTTTGAATTTATGCAAAATAAATTTAGGAAAGGAGATAGTGGGATGCTATCCCTTATTTTTTGCAATTAAAATTAACTCAATTTCTTAAACCACTTTTATCGAGGCATTTGAATGTCTTTAAATGAACTCGATTGACTTCCCATGGAGTTACATAATATAACACAAGCCCTAGGCTCAGATCAAGGCTAAAACAAAAATAATTTTATTTAAACTCTTAGGTTCCATTTCCAAAATGCCTTTTTTTGTCCAAAATATTCTTTTTCTCTATAAACATCAAAATTTTCATTAATAGGGACACTCTCACCGTATATCTCTAAGGGGATACTCTAATCTTGCTTTTCATTCAAAACTTGAATTTTCGCTCTCCTAAACCTTCTTAGGACTTTTAATCAAAACCTTTTTAAACATATATAAAATTTTCATTTTTGGGGATACTTGAACCTTATTGTTTGAAGGGATACTCTAACCCTACTTTTCACGTATCATCTAAATTTTCTCTCCCTTGAATCTTTTTAGGATTCCTAATTAAACCTTTTTAAACATATCTAAAATTTTCACTTTTGGGTATACTCTGACCTCACCTTTCATTTAAAAACCTAAATTTTCTCTCTCCCAAAACTTCTTAAAAGTTTGTCTGATCAAAACCTTCTTTTGTAACTTTCAAGGGATATTCAAACCTTGATTTTCGAAATTCACTAAAAATTCATTTTTTTCTCTCAGATACTCCGAGTTTACTACTTAAAACCTCTTTTTCATGTCCCTTAAGTTACCGTTGAATCCAAATATGTCTAAAAACTGTTATTCCAATTATTTCTCAATAATCTAAGATGATTACGAGATACTTTTTTATCATCCTTCCTTTTTTATATTATTATGAGTTTGTTTTTATGCAACATTACTATATTCTTTTTTGTCTTACTAACACGTTTCCCTTTGTAGTAACCCTTGTGCATTCATATTTTAAATTATTTTCAAAAAATTACTGGGTAATGTTTTTTGTCAATATCTGTCCAGTGCCTAACATAAGACATCAAAAAATTTCAAAATTCAATCCAGCCTATGTTTCTTGCACCTCTGAGGCACGTAGGTGATCTAAATTTTCTTTCAAAACTCGGATCTATAACTTTCACAAAAATTCATGCATTAAAAAGGACGATTTTGAAATGATCATAAAATGGAACTAATTAAACTAAAACCAAAGTGAGATATGGTTTTGGGTATCGATATTGGGCGTCATGAAGGTGCTAATCCTTTCACATACATAACTAACTCCGAAACCCAATCAGTGAATCTTTAGACTTTGTAAACCTTAAAATTGATGTCTCAAGTTTCATAACTCAAAACATTGTTTTTAATAGGCATCTGATCATGCCTAGCCTGAAATGATTAATGGTAACTTTAAATTTATGGCCACCTCATGTTAGCTTTTCGAAACTAGTTAGGCAAGTAATTTGCCAAACTATCTTTCCATCCCGTTTATATTATTATGTCTAGTTTAGATTTCGATCAAGGGATAACCCAAATGCTCCCATACTACTATATTTTTATGTCGTGTGCCTCTTATCAGATCGCCTAAAAGAAGGGTATATAGCAACATTGACCATAAACTTGAGGCTAATGTGAGTGCTCTTTGGAAGCTTAGGTTTCATAATTATAAACCCTTCTTCCATAAAAGCAGCATTAACAATCTCAAAGGTTCAAAATGAATACTCTTCAACTTTGATATTTGTTTCAACATACGATACCATAGTAAAAGTCATGGCTATAATATCTTCTTCCCTAGTTATGCTTACCACTTTTTCATCAATTACAAATTTAACCCTTGGTGAAGTGATTATTCTACAGCATTGACAACATGAATCCAAGGTTACTCTAATAAATAATTGTATGCTAAGACAATATTTATGACATGAAACTCTACTTCAAACAGACATAGACCAATGTTTAAAGTAATTGAAATAGTCCCTTTGATTTCTCTTTTTGTTCATCAAATGCCTTAATAATCACTTAGCTGTATTTAATCAAGCTAGCATCAACTGGCAAGCAGGAAAAAATGATTAACGGTATTACATTAAGAGCTGTCTATGGTTAATAAGGATCTTAGGTAATATAGTGCCATTACAATTTGTTGTTATGTGAAGGGTTTTTATGGAAATTGTCCCTCATGGAGGTATTTCATCATGACTGAATGAAATGAAGTTGTCAGCAACAATGTTGTTTACCAAGCAATCGAGTTTGTTTACAGATGCATCTTAAAGAATGTATGCTAGGTTAAGCACTTTTAGCATTTCGATGTAGCTTTAAACTGAGCAATAGAGCTAGTAGAGAGATTTTTATGGGTTGTTGTTCTAATTACTCCATAACGCTATGCTCACTATGCTTTATAAACTTAAGAAATTTGGCCATTTCATTTTCCTTCATTGGTTTTTAAACTTCTATTGAGACATCTTCAGCAACTGTGGCTTTTTTGGATGTTTGTCTCTTTGATTTTGCTTTGGCACCATCATTACCAGTGTCATGGCCATAATGTTGCCTACTTCGTGTTACATGGCTAAACTTGGTTATATCGATGATAGCAAGTTGGCTTGTAGTAGCTTCTAGGGTTACCACCTTACCATCATAGTTCCATGGCACTTATTTATTATCCTTATAGGGAAAGGGGTTAGATTTTTTATTATGAGCCTTGAAGCACTTTTGATTTTATAAGACAAAGCCTTTGTCTAATTGTAGTAAATAATAAGCGAGTGAAAATCACTATAAGGCATTGTGATGGCCTTTTATCAATCATATCAATTGATCTTTCTTTCTCCTAATTGGTTTCTTCATAAAATGTAATTTTGCCACTACCCACCATTCTTTAGACTGTGACTAAAAATGTTGAACATTCTTGCAAAGTAAATCCTAAAGTTATGTTAAACTTGCAAAAGTTAGACCCAAAATTAGATTGGCTTCTTATGCTTTTTGTGATTCTAACCAAGAATTTTTCCTTTAGTCAGGATCAAGCAAACTTTTTCCATTGGCATTTTGACTTTTTAGACATTTGTCTTCATCAATTGCTTTTTTTTACCAATTAAAGCATTAATTCTAGGCTCATGATGATTAGGCAAAGGATTTGTTGCAACATTAGGTCTTGAAGCATTATCAAATTTAATGGTACTCACTTCAAGAAAACTTTAGACCTTTTTCTTGAAACTAGATAATTCTTAATTGAATGACTAGCCACTGCATGCTACTTATAGTAGGCATTCGGATTGTACCAATAAGGAAAATTGTACTTATATGGTTTAGTGAAAATAGAAGCTACTAATCGAGGTTCCAAAAGTTTGTTAATTATTTCCTTATAAGAATAAAGAAAAGGCTCGTAATAGAGGCATAAGCTAACTAGTTCTTTAGGTTGGTTGATTGGTATTAGGCCTAGTTTGATTTTGGAGAAGAGGATTTAGAGTAAAGGTTTATGGGGTTGGTAGATTAGGAACTTGGGGTGCATTAAAAAAATAAGTATTTTAAGACCTTCAACTTGGAATTTGGTAATAAGGGTAAGGTTCTTGGCAGTAAGGTTATCTAATGAAATTAACAAATGGAGTCTCTTCTTTCTTCTTACGAGATCGTGCCTTCTTTCTAGTGAAAGACTAACTAGTTATGATTTTTCTGACCTTTATAGTCATCTCAATCATTTCTCTTAATATGACTAGGTTGACGAAGTTCTTGGTTACATTCCTAACCAATTTATCATAATAGGGAAGGCACAGAGTATTTACAAATAGCATTGTATTCTTCTTTTTTTTGTCAATGGAGATTGAATTTGAAAGGCCATATCTCTTCACTTTTGAGCATATTCTTTGAAAGACTCTGTAGATTTCTTTCCCATGTCTGCAGAGTTAGCCTATATGGTACTCATTGAGCCATGTGTTTATACTATTGCAAAAATACATTTGCCAAATTGGTCCAACATTGGATCTAGGTACAGTCCAGATCATTATACAATTTGAGCACTGAACCTGATAAGCTTTCTTGCAGTAAATTAGGAGATTACATTTTGAGCACATCCAGACATTTTTTGAATGAAAATCTTGATATGTGCCTAAAAGGATATAGCACCCTTGTACTTCTTAAATTTCAGCATTTTGAATTTTGGCAGAAGGACCAGATCTGGTACCAAGCTAAGATCTTCAACATAACATTTCTAGATAATTTAGACCATTTTATCACCTTTAGTCGTTTTTAAAGAGTTGTAATTTTCCTTTTTCTCACTCTGTTTTGACTTGCTCCTCATCTTTCTATTTACACTTTTCTTCTTAATCAATACTAAAACCCATTAACTTTTCTTACGTAATTGCGATTCTTGCATCTATCCTTTGTGCAAGAGTGTCAAGATTAATGTGGATGGCTACTGGCGAAGGTATACTAAGAATCACTAACCCATTGACTGTCCCAAATGTTAATAGGTTGCCTTTTGGCTTGTACCCCTCTGATCTTTTAGCAGGAGTATCAGTGAGAATTTCTAGCTATTGGCATTCTAGCTCCCTAGCCATGAGTAATTCCATTAATATAGTGATCTGTAGTTGCAATTCTTCCTTTTTTTCATCATGGCCTCTTAGATCTCTTAATAACTTACTTCTAATCATTCAAGCCTTGCCAAGTGGTCCTCAAACATTCTTCTTGTTCTGTATCGAGTATAGTACCAATGAGTGGATGGTGATCTGATCGGTCTTTCTAAATTTGCAATATTAAAACCTTAGAAAATTCAAAATTTCTTTGAGTTAAATTTTATTTATGAATTAGTGAAACTAATAATTATAAACGAGTATGCATGCATGTATATTATGTATGGTATGAGTGAATACACTTGTAAGGAAATTTACTTTAAAAAAAGATTCCAAACTCAAAAATTTTTTATTAACTTTGTGACAAACTACATATTCACATCCTTGGTCATATAAAAATTACACACAAAGAAAGTCCTAACTTAATAATGTTGTTTCTAAGCCTCTTCTAAAAACTGAAGTGCAGTATGCCTATGTTCTTCTACGGGATTAATTTGTCTACGGGATTTTAATTTTTTCTACCATTTTTCTTGCTTGATAGCTGAGTAAATCTATTCCTTGAGATAATCGACGTACATCTGTCGGCCTTTACACCTAGGTTGCCATCTTTGGCACTCATCATTAGCCCACCATAACTTCCTATCTCAATATGCATCTATGTCCTAAGAAGCTCGTATAAAAGTGTGAATATTGTCTCATTTCCATTGCAATTCTAATCCCATGTCCACAATAATGATTGTAAGGGCTTATCTTTCTTTAAAGAATCGAGATACCCTTTCTCATTCTTACCTTAAAGTAGTTTAAAGTCACTTATTTTTCTTAATGGACCTTCTTAGCTGGAGATGAGTATCTCTAACTTCTTTTTCTAGTGCTTTGGCTTTCCAAACTTCGACTCCTCATGAAGCTTATACATTTCCTTCATCATTCCCTTGTAAGTCCTGCTGGAGCCCCTAGACATCTTGGGAGGCTTTAGTTTCTTATTCTACTTAATCCAATCATTCTTCATTAAATTATCTTTTTTCATTTTCTCCACTTTTTTTCC
Source organism: Adansonia digitata (assembly GCA_029448705.1). Lineage (NCBI taxonomy): Eukaryota > Viridiplantae > Streptophyta > Magnoliopsida > Malvales > Malvaceae > Adansonia > Adansonia digitata. The sequence goes on along the minus strand of JAQSVH010196097.1, from coordinate 4,717 downwards.
TTCGCTTCCATCTTCATTTTCAAACAAGCAACTTCTTCTTAAAGTTCTTATTCTCATCGCTCATTCTTTTCTATTCTTTGGTAACTTCTTCCTTAACCAAATTAACCTCTGAAGGCATGACAAGTTTTAATCAGATATATACTCGATGAATGGCCCATCTATGCCAAGAATAATTAAGTCACATCCATAAATTTTTCTTCAAGCATCTTAACATGGAGTGGTCTGATCCGTATATGCAAATGACCTTGACTCATGTCTCTCCCTCCAACATAAAATAGCTACCTAAAGTGATTTTCTATAATTCTCCCCTAATATAATAGATCCACACTAGCTATATCCAAAGTTATAGGAATGAACTGCTACGAGCCATACTCTCTCTAAACTAAAAATGGTGCATACTCCATAATGCCCCATATACCAAGTAGAAGCATGAAAAATAGATCATCGCATCAATAGACAATATGTTTTAACAAGAACCAAGGTGTTGTCTAGGTTATATCATCAGAAGACAAATTCTTGATCGTTTCAACCTATTGGTTCTTGGTGCTGATTCAGGCTATTGTTTTTTAATAAACTCTTGAAGAGGGATGTAATGGGAGAAATAGGATTTCACCTTCTCAACATCTTGACCCCTAGAAATGACTCCGGCCCAAATGTACAGTAACAGAGCACTCTTGAAGAATCTACCTTGACTTTTTTTTTGGCATGTACTGAGTGCTCAGATCATTTCCACTAGAATGGCTGGGGCTAGATGCATATTTCTCTCTAACCAATTGAGCAAGTCTACCACCACTGCTTCTACATGCCCAATACCCTTAAGAAGAAAACCAACCCATATATGGCCAAGGTAAATTCATCAAAGGCCTTTTTGGTGTCAAAGTGTACTCAATGTATTCCCACAAAAATTGCCATGAAATAATATTAGCGTTCCCCTTTTGTTCAATAAAATAGTGGGCTACCACAATGTATATGTCAAGAACTTTGCCTAATTTCTTTTAGAAGCTAGTTGGATTATGTCTCTAATTGTCCAAGGTCTAAGCAAAGTTGTGATCTCTTCCACAGTTAGAGTCATGTCATATTGATTAAATGAGAAACATCATAATGATGGATCCCAAAACTCAATCATAGCCCAAACTACTTGCTCATCAAACTATATCTTAAGTAGGAGTGCAATCTACCCATACTTTTCAACAAACTAGGTCCACTTAGTATCTATCTATTGATCCCATATCTCTGCCAACTCTCTAACATTGTTTTGACGGAGGTCCAAATGTGTAACTTTTGGCAATTCTGACACGTAACTCTTTGATATGCAGTGCCTATACTTTTTTTGGTTAAATTCTAACTCGAAAATAAACTTCCTCAAAGTATTTGAAAATAATCATTGCATGCACTCGTTCAGCCATAAAGTTAAACAAAAATTGATCTAAGTCAAAATTTTACTTTAAAGCAAGTGTCCTTGTATGCATATGAAAAAAAATGCACCAAAAAGGAAAAAAAAAAGACATAAGTCAATATCCATAAGAGGCATCAAATCCAAATAAAATTTTAAAATAAAAACAATAAAATTTTAAATATTTAAATAAATGAAAATCATGAATTATTTGAATAAAATTTAAAAAAAAAAGAAAAAAAGTAGCTTCATTCCTTCGTACATCCCTAACTTTTGGTGACACCTAAATTTAGACACAGTTTTGATTGAGCTATCAGTATAGCTCCTATATTATATTCAAGTTCAAGCCTCTAAATCGATTCTCAAATGCCCCAAGCCCAAAAGGACTAATAAGGTACCCTAACCTAACCTGTCATGGGTCTATGTTGGGAGAGGTTCAATTCAAGAGGGAATATCTTTCATGCTCGTAATAAGGCTAAAACCTCAAGCAAGCGTAGGAATTTACACATAGTAGGCTTTTCATCAGCCCAGACAAATTTAGCTCCTCTTAAAAAGCTCCTCTTAAAAATTAGGTCACTTATATCCCCTCCATAGATCTAGAAGAGAAACTATTGCACGTACTTAGTGTGTGCGAAGGAATAAACAAATCTTTTTTGATGCAATATTAAAAATAAAACCCTTATCCTAAACCTCAAGAGGTAAGAAAAACAAAAAAATGCATTAGTGCAAAATCAACAAATATTTACAATAATAAAATAATCTTTTTTCTTTAGAAAAATTGGAAATTATAATTAAAAATTAGCTGAAACCGAATGAATCAAAATTTAATTAACAAATAATTAATTTTAGTCCTAACTCTCTAATCGTCCCCAATAGAGTTTCCAAGCTATTGCAACATAACCAGGACTCGAATCCTGGCTAGCCCAACTTAAAAAACCCTTTTTCCTATATTTATTAATATATCACTACTTTATATATATATATATATTTTATTTCTAGGGGCCATATCATCATTAATATTTTCTCATTTCGGGGACTAGGTTGTCGAGATGTATTGCTCACTCAACAACCCTAAATAATCATAACTATCTATTTAGAGTCACCACCAATCTCATTGGGTTAGGTGAGATTGTTCACCTATCAAAGTTCATATTTCAAGGGTTACAAAACCCTTAAAAACAAACTTTGAGGTCTACAATCATACTTGAGATCATGTAAAAAGGTTCGAGAGTCTGTTACAATTATGAGTAAGGATTAATCACTCTCGTGATCCTTAGAATCGGTACCTTATTAGTTACGTGTCAATTCAAATTTTGATTTTTATTTAGTTTCAATTTCCAATATTTAAAATGATTCCTTTATTTCAAAATCTTTTATTCTACATTTATTATTTCTATAGAAAAATTAGGTTTTTAATATTTTTGAAAATAAAATTATTTTTTGTGCCCCCACAAAAAAGTCAAAGAAGTACAAAAGGTAAAAATATCTTTCACACCCCATCGAAGGACCAAACGAATGCAAAAGGTTTTATTTAAAAATCAAAATATCTCAAGTACCCCACCAAAGGACCAAAGGAACACAAGAGGTTTTATTTCATGAATTTGAAAATCTCTATTTTTATTTTGAAAAGGATATTGCATTATTAAAATAATTCATAGAACCCCTCTCATATTTTGAGACATTATTTTAACTTGGAAACATTTTCTTAATTTTCTAAAAGTTTTGATTTTAGTAAGAATATTAATAGGAACTATCCTAAGGCGTAGTTTAGATGAAAAGTTCTATAACTCTATTCTAAGAACTTAAATTTGGTCAATAAGACCAACATGTCCTCTAAAGTACCTTTGACTTGAAAGTATCCTAGCAAAGGATTTGGTTTTAATGCCAAATTATCAAAATACCTTTAGGCTATACTTTCGAAATGAAAGTATCCTGGTATGCCAAAGGACTCAAAAACAGTCAAAATAACAAACATATCCCTAATGTTTACCCTCAATGTGAAAGTATTCTAGTACTCACATAGGACTTGGTTCTAATACAAAATTACTAAAAAGCCTTTGGGGTATACCTTCGAGATAAAAATATCTCGATAACCCTAAATGACTCAAAAATGACTATAAGCTGAACCTATCCTAAATGCACACCTTTGGCATAATGCATCCCGATGACTATATCAGACTTGGTTCTAGAGGATTACTAAAATGTACTTAGAAACTACCTTCATTTTTGAAGCATCTCGGTGACCATAAAGGACTTGAAAGTGATCATAAAAGGATGGACCTATCCTAAGTACACACATTTGGCATAAAAGTATCCCGATGACTATATCGCAGTCAGTTCTAATGGAATTACTAAAATGCCCTTAAAGATTACCTTTGTTTTGAAAGCATCTTGGTAATCCTAAAGGACTTAAAAATGGTAGGGAATGACTTGTTTACCTAAATGAGCAATTTGTATATTCAAATCACCCAAAATCCAAAAATTATAGTTAAGCCCTAAAACTTTTCAAAATTACATTTCATACCCTTCTAGAGAACTAAAAGAATGTGAAGGTTTTTTTAGTATTACACACCACATTAGAGGACCGAACGAATGCTAAAAATAATTAAAATGCCCTAAATGCAAAAATTTATTGTTAGAAATGACCATTCTGACCTACAAGGGTAGGTTTTCGTAATGGTCTCTAAATTTTTCTAAATTTGCAAATAGGTCCTTACATAACTAAAAGACAAAATTAAACATCAAATGTATCAAAATCAACAAAAAAATCAGATATAAAAATTACAAGAGAGGTTCAGCCACTTACCTTTGGCCTTGGAAATTTTTTTAATATTTGTAAAAAAATCCTTAAACTTTTTAAAATTACAAAAAGACCCTCAATCCAACATGATAAAATGCATAAAATACATTCCTAAATGTATATAAGGATTTCAGCCAAGCATAGGGATGGCTAGAAATTACTTTTTTTCATTTTTTTTCAAGTTAGTCCCTAAAATTTTTATATTTATAAAATAGCCACAAAAATTAAAAAAAATCATCGTGTGCATATACATTAGGTTCGGCCAACATCAAATAGCCCACCAAACAAAATTTTTCCAACTCAATAATCACATATCAAAATTTTATCAAGCACAAATCAACAGCATCATGTAATAAATCATAAAAAAATAAACATATAAATATGTTGTTCCAACATATTAACAAGAAAGTACTAAGGAAAATAGTATACATGTAATCATCTATGTATGACAAATTAAGCATCATAGCAGAAAAATCAACATCATATTAACAAAAACAAATTTCATAAGACAAATTAAGCTATGA
>JAQSVH010196086.1:0-16906 GCA_029448705.1 Adansonia digitata | reverse complement strand
TTTATGTCCTAGATCATTTGATGCTCCATCAAAATACATCTTCCAAGATTGATCTTGGTTGAAGGCATTTTCTTCTTCAGAAATGCACATTGGATCTTCATCTAGGAAGTCAAAACTTAAAGGTTCATAATCATCTGCCGCTCGACTTGCCAAAAAGTCATCTATCACACTACCCTTGATAACCTTTTAGTTGAGATAGGCAATGTTGTATTCAAAAAGTAAGACTTGCTATCTAGCTAGCCTTCCTAATAGTGCACGGGCTTTGCATAGATATTTGAACTTGACTTAGACAAAGCTTTTTTGCTGACTATAAAGCCTAGAAGCTTACCCGAAGTGACTTTGAAGGTACATTTGGCAGGATTCAATTTGAGTTAAAATTTGCTTAGTCGTTCAAAAAGCTTTTGAAGGTCTATGACATGCTTACCCTTTGTCATTGACTTGGCAATCATGTCATCCATGTAGACCTCAATTTCTTTGTGCATAATGTCATGGAACAGGGCTACCATGGCCCATTGATATGTTGCCCTGATATTTTTGAATCTGAAGGGCATGACATTATAGCAAAACGTCCCTCATATGGTTATAAAAGTTTTTTTTTATGTCTTCAAACACCATCTTAATCTGATTATAGCCCGAGAATCCATTCATGAAAGAGAAAAAAGAATTCTTAGCCGTGTTGTCTACTAGAGTGCCAATGTAGGGTAGTAAGAAGTTATCCTTGGACTAGCTGGATTCAGATCTCGATAATCAATGCATATTCATACTTTACCGCCTTTCTTTGGGACTAGGACTATATTGGCAACCCATTCTAGATACTTGGCTACTTCGATAAACCTGTATTAAACTGCTTTTTGACTTCTTTAATTTTGAAGACCATTTTTGACTTCATCCTCCTTAACTTTTGCTGGATTAGTTAGTATCTGGGCTTGATGGGAAACTTGTGGACCACTATATCAATGTCTAATCCTGGCATTTCTTGATATGACCAAGCGAATACATCCCGATATTCCTAAAGTAACTCTATCAACTTGGTCCTAATCTTTGACTTTATTAAGGTTTTAATTTTAACCTACTTTCGATCGTCCTGAGTACCCAGATCTATTACTTCTGTTAGGTTTTCATGAGGCATAATCTGCTTCTCCTCTTGCTCAACTAATCATAAGAGGACTTATGGTACAGAGCTTTTTTTGGAATCTTCTTTAGGATTAGCTTCCTTAGCGTAAATTAACTGTTCGAAATTGATCTTTAAAGACCCATCAGACACATCCATGTCACTATTGTCAGGACACCTGAAAGGGTGAAGAAATAAACATTGCAAATGACATACACACAACTTGAGGATTCAAATAAAAATAAAGGCAAAAGAGTAATTGAGACAAAGGGATTGAAAAGTGATGTCAGCATGCAATATGGAATGATATATGCAAAAGTCATTTCATCGATAATATTTGATAAAAATGCCCTTTACATAAGACACCTACCTACTTAGGCGAGGGCAGGTAGGTTTTCATATCTTGACATTACATGAATGGGACAAGAAAAGTGCATGGTCTTCCATCATGACCCTGTCATCAAAATCAAGTCTTGATGGAATGACATAAATTCCATGGTGCGGCATCTTAGCGATCCAGGTTGTAGAGGGCTTTGTTTAAAATGACCAAGACAACTTTAGCCTTTTGCTCTTTCTGGCTAGCTTGAATCGATTTATCCTGCCTAACAGAATATCTTATGGAAAGATGGGAACATTATTGGCTTTCATTCCCCCTATTGACCCAATAGTCGTGTCATTTTCTAGTTACAGATCCTCTTTTCTTGCTATTTTCTTAACTACGCCTTAGCCTTGAATCCTAAGCCTCTTTTGTGACTTGAGTGGTTACCTGCAGAGCTTGGGCTATCCCTTATAGATTCTTGCCAAGCCCCTTTTCTAGCATGTGAACCTTTGTCTATAATCATTTTTAAACCCGTTTAGCTACTCTTTGATAGTGGGGTTCAGCTATCGATAATCCTTCTCCTATAAATGTTGCATTAATGAAATCGAGGGATTAGAATGATGAATCCGATGCATCTTCATTAAGCTCTATACGCATATCTTTAGTGAAAGTAGTGGCAATCGTTTCTTCTTTAGCCCCGATGGTGACTACTTTGTCATCTATCACATATTTGAGCTTCTGATGAAGAGAGGATAGGATAGCCCTGATGGAATGTATCCATGGCCTTTCTAATAGGCAGTTGTAAGATGGGATAATATCAATAACTTGAACGTTAACTTTATATGTACATAGGCCTATCTAAAGTTGGATTGTGATATTTCCAATTACTCTATAACATGTTCCATCAAAAGCTCTGACTATGCTGTGGCTACACTTGATGTTGGATCGATTAACAGGGAGTTTGCTTAATGTAGTCATGGGTATGACATTAAAGGTCGACCCATTGTCTATAAGTACTTTGGGCAAAATGCATCATTTATAATGGATAGTGATATAGAGAGCTTTATAACTGCCCCTGCCTTTGGGTGGGATCTCATCATTAATGAAGGAAATATAATTATCATACTTGATATTGTTCACTAGCTAATCCAATTTGTCCACAGAAACATCTGATGGCACATATGCTTCATTTAACACCTTCAATAATGCATTTCAATGGACCTCTGAATTAAGGAGCAAAAATAGCATAGAAATCTTAGCAGGTTGTTTGCTTAACTAGCCCATAATGCAGTATTCACTGTGCTTGATGAACTTTAGAAACTCGGTGGCTTCTCTTTCACCCACTGCTTCCTTGACTTTCTCGAGCTTAAAATTTTTTTTGCTTGGACTTGAGTGGTACTGGTGCTTAGAGATGCATTAACCTTCTATTTTTCTTGAGCTAGGGGAGCATAACATCTACCACTATAGGTTAGGTGACTAACTCCTGACAATTCCATGACACTGTTGCAGAGGCTAGATCTCTTATCATTATTACTTGATTCTCGTATTTTCATGGGATAACTTTATTGCTCTTATACGAGAATGGTTTAGGTACCTCCACAACTAACTTTGTTGTAGGTATTGAAAAACTAACCTCAGGACTTGACTTGGCATAAAGAATGAGGGGCTGGTTTCTATCGTAAGGTGGCTGTGTGGTTTCATCCCCTATCACATTGGTAGGTTTAGTAGCAGGTGCAGTTTCCTGATAGAATTCTATCTGGCTTTCATTCATCATTTTTTGAACTGTGGACCTAAACTCCTTACATGTTTGTAGGGTATGACCTACAACTGTGTGGAAGTTATAGAAGTTGTCGGGATTGTGTTCTAATTTTTCCATTATGTTAATAACTCGACCTGAATCAATGCCTACCAAATCAAGAACATTGGCATCCTTACATCCTCTATGCTTGCTTTGACTTATATTTATTCTTAATGCTGATCATGTTTGCAGCTGGCTTTGTATGGTTTGGTAAAGGATTAGCAGCAACATTTGGTCCTGGCTCATCTTAAACTGTAAAACTTTTAAGTTAATCAGGTTTTACACATTTTGGTTGAAAGATATATAGTTCTCGATGTCATGCCTTGTGGCCCCAGCATGGTATTCACAGTAGGCATTAAGGTTATACCATTGCAGGTATGGCGGCTTCTTTTCTAGGACATAGATCTGAGCCACTAAGTGATTTTGGAGCAAAGTTTGGTGGAGCTCCTTATAGGTCATAGGGATGGGATGAAAGTGTTACCTTTATTGGTTTAAACCTTGATTACTAGGTGTATTATTGGTTGTTCGATAGGTATTTTGATGGACTTGCAGAAAGTAGCTTTATAATGGGTTTGATGGGATTACAAATGATAGGTTATAGGTTGTGGCATAAATTGGTTGCAGGGATATTGTGATGGGATAAGAATGTGGTGTGCTTGAGTAGCGAGGGTTAGGTACTTGATGTTGTCTTGGTTGAGACAAGTCAGCATAATATATGGCATCAGCCTCTTATTCCTTCTTCTTATCGGTAATGGGTTTCTTACTTGATCTAGTTATTTCCTTATAGACTTTCTACCACTCTTAATGGTGGCATCAATCATTTCTCTAGAGAGAACTAAGTCTGCAAATTTCTTGCTGGCATTCTCTACGAGCTTCTCATAATAAAGAGCATATAAGGTGTGAATGAAAGTGACTGTTATCTCTTTTTTTGTAAGGAAAGGCTAGACTAGGGCTATTTTTTCTCTCTACCTTTAAATGTATTGCTTGAAACTTTTAACGGATCTCTTCTCAAAATTCATCAGGGAAAGTCGACTTGGCACTTAATCTAACACGTGCTGGTATTATTTAAAAAGGCCTTAGCCAAGTCAGCCCATGATTGGATTTTCACATTGTCTAGCTCGATATACCATCGAGCTGCGGCCCTAGTGAGCCTATGTTTGAAGTAATCAATGAGGAGCTTTTCATCTTTTTCATACCTGGCCATCTTTCGTAGGTACATTCAGCCATGGATGGAAGGGTCAGTGGTTCCATTAAACTTCTAAAACTCTGAGACTTTGAACTTTAAGGGAATAACAAGGTTGGACACTAAAAACAATCATTGCGTGTTAAGAGCTCTGAACTTGTCACTCCTCTCGATAGCTTTGAGGCATATTTCTAGTAGCTAGAATTTGCTCACTTCTTTCATAGCCATGGTGGACTTTGAGGCATTTTACCCCTTCAGTACCGAGAATGAATTCACCTACTACAATGGGATTTAGGTAGATAACTGGCAAAGCCTGAGCGGCAGGTGTAGGAGCAGTTTGTTGTTCTTATCTAGTTTCCCCTTAGGTGAGTTCTAGATTATTGGCAGGAGGACTTTTAGCGTTGGATGGATCATTCCTTGTTTTAGTAGGCTTGCCCTTTTTTTTTCATAAAGGCGGTTATTAGTTCCATAAGTTTTGTAATTTGATTTTGCATTTCGTATCACTGATGAAGCATCTAGTCTTGTGATTCCTTGACCATCAGCTCAAAACATTCACTACGAGCTTCATGATCACTCTCCATGATTTGCTTATGATGTCGTGTGTTGTAATGGTGCGTGATGTAAGGTTTCATTTTCTTGATTGATCTCAGAATCCCTTGCACTTTTATGGCCCAATTTTCGTATTAAACTTCTATTTAAAAATTATTTATTGATGAGCATTTATGATGCAATGATGAGTTAAGATAATGAAAGATTAATGCAAGTGTAATGAAAAATGGTAAAATTAAATATGCATATGGATTTAAGACAATTGATTCTTGGAATAGCTTCATCAATAACATTATTCATAGAGTCACAAAAGGGGTTTTCTTTTACGTCATGATTACATCTAAAAGTATCTAACATGATTACACTGTGTAATCACACAATCAACAAAACATAAAAATAGCTTATGATCTATAATAGGTTCGATGTCTCACCTTATAGATCAAGCTACTTCAATCATGTCATCAGCCTCTTGCTGAGCCATCCGAACTTGTTTAGTGAAGTGTTGATGTTGCGTTTGGTAACTCAGACATGCTTGGTTAATTGTCGCTTGCCACTGTAATTCGTGTTGCTTGAAAGCCCTTGTTAGTTCATTGATATGACCTTGATGAACCTAGAGAGACTATTCTAACTACTGGATTTTGTGAGTGAGGGCTTCATTTTCAACCTTGGCAGCTCTCACATCTCGCATTTGGGGCTCGAGTCTTTGAATCCTTCATTGGTAGTTAGAAGCAAGACATGTGCCCCTATGAATTTTTCTTTGCAGGTTTTAACTTCCTCTTTTAGTTGATTCAGCTCGCGATTGAGAGTGGCAACTTTCGCTTCCCATTCGATTGATGTCTTACCTATAAGTTGGGACTTGTTAACTTTTTGAAATGTCACATAATCCTTGGTTAGGCTTTTGAGGTCATCTTTGAAATGATCTCTTTCTTTAACAACTTGATCCATTTCACCGCTCTAAGATAGATATCCATTTTTATATGGCCTTTTCCTCCTTAAGTTGAGAGATTTATGTGGCAAAAGATGCTTTTTCTCATTCAAAATCCCTTATCAGTAGCTTGGTCTCAGAACGCGGTTCCTCTATTGGGATTTGCAGTATCTTAGAGTTAGGTGGTGGTAATGGATCGTTGATACAGTGAAGTCTCCATTCTTTATATCCAGGCATGGTAGGGCTTCTTCTCTAGTATCTTTCCATATAATGGACCTTCTTCCACTTGGAAAGCTAACTGGACTTTTGCTTTATAATTGGGCTCTCTATATTCAAAATCCTAATGTCCCAAGTACTCAAAGAACGGGATGAATTGCTGGCATTAGAATTGACGTAATACCAATACAGGAGCATAATTGGTATTTCCCCATAATCTCAGCAGCGATACACAAATGTAGTCTCCATATATGTACAAAATTGACTGAAAAAACACCTATGGGGCTCTCCACGTGATTTCTTCCTTCTTAATGTTTCATAATTCCTTGACATAATGCTTTTCTATCTTATCTTAATGAAATTCCTCCCCTAATACTGTGGAAAGAGGACCAGACTTGAAGAAGAAATTTCGCCTAGTTCTTTCTTCCCTAACATAGAGATGACTTAAGAGACATATCTGGAGCAATGGAGCACACCCGATAAACCTTCCTATTCTTGTTCTTTTACAAAAGCTGAGGGCACGAAAGGTTTTGGTGATGATGGCAGAACTAGGGTTGATGTTGCAACATAGGTGAGAAAACCAATTTGTGACTACCACATCTACATAACCTAAAGTTTTTAGGAATATGACGAGCCAGTAGATTGCCAGAACGTAGACATCTTGAACTTTCTTTTAGTCAGAAAGATTTACCATGGCCTCTTTCAAGCTGGCCTAAGAGATGCATTTACTACTCCTTTTTACTTTGTTGTGACTGTTAACCCATGCTTCTATGGCTTTAAGAATTTTCCTTAACCTTTTATTGAATGGAGGAGGTGATAACATTTTGCAGTAAATCTGGTTAGACTTAGCCCTTTCTATGTTGAGCAGAGCTGTGTATTCATTAATAGTAGGGACTAAATATTGTCGATTGAAGGTGAAACATTGGTAGGCCAGATTCTAGAACTGTGTCGTTGCTAGCAACAAGCCATCAGCCAACTGAACTCGAAGTAAAAGAGCTATATCCTTGTACTTTTTAATGAAGGCTTCTTTCTCTTTGTTATCCCAACTGTCCCAAAAGTGCATCAATTCCCTACAATCATTCTGACTAAATCGATCTTGACTCTTCATGCATTTCTAAGACATAGTTGGCCTTTAGGATGTCCCCATCTGGACGTTAGCGACCTTCTGACCATGTTCTGACATTTTTAAAGGACTTGATAGTGGAGATAAGTTGTTGCTCCATAAATGATGCCCTTTGCTGAACACTGAACCAGAACAATTATCCTAAAATAATGATAGTCATAATAGTTATGATGAGATGATGCATACACTAAAACACAAACCAAGGGAAAATAAGTTAGTGGAACATATAGGAGATAAATGTAAGGAAATAAAGAATTTAAGAACATCAAAACAAAATATTCAAAACATGTCTCAACCAAAGTAGTGAGACGAGAAACGAGTAGTATTTCAACATGTCAGGATGCGATCTACCTTTCGTGAGGTGATGCAATATCTTATTTTGACGGAAAAATAATAGACCAGTAGTAATATTCATTTATCACCACTAGTGCAGATGCGCATGAAGCCGTGACTCGGACAGCATAATAGCTTATAGTATAAGACATTGTGAATAATGGTTTTTTGCTCACTGTCACTTATTTAGACAAAGATTAGTTATCGTTTGGGTGGCATGATGGCATACCTTGATAAATGATAAAAATGCATATACGGGTGACAATTGTATACCCATTGTCACCTACATAATTATGGTAATTAAAAGTAAAGGTTAGGAATATTTCTCGGAGTGACCTTATTCTTTGGGTATTCTAGTAGCGTTCTGGTATGGTTTGACATGGTTTAGCTTGTAAGGCTCACTATATAAAGTTTGGGCTGATGCCTAAATAGGTATCTAAATTGCTCCTCCGTCCGGTAAGGGCAGTCAAGGCTCTCCAATCCTAACCCATCATGGGTTTGGCAAAGTAGGTTCAATCCAATGGATGTATTTCCCCATGCAAATGCAGAGGGTTACTCATAAGATACATAGGTAATTTACATATGGGAAGTTATTACTATTCCTATGCGAAGGGTTACTCACGACATTAGATAGCTTACTTCCTCCTAATGGTTGTGTTATAACCTTACCATGGAGTTTGGCGGGACTCTAATGCATATGCAAGGGCACGGTGTGTGATGGGGAAAAGATCAAACCTTTTTTCTTACTTTCATATTATCATTTTTATTAAACTGATGATTATTCGAAAATAAGACAATCCTGACAATTATGCCCAACAAAAGATTAGTTAACAAAACAAAAAAAATGTCATACTTAAATATTGATCGAAGATCGAAGGAATCGAGAACCTAGCAAGACACGGCTAGTTATTGGCTTAACTTTCTATACTATCCCTAGTGAAGTCACCAAGCTATCGCAATGTGCTCGGGGATGAATCCTCATAGATCTATGGGTGTATATGACTTAAAATATTTTTTTGACTTGGAAACGTCTTCTTGACTGAGACTTTTCCTTTGCGATGTGATGAGCATGAGAATGTACAAATTTTTGACTTGTGATACAGTGAAAGGGACCATAAGATGAATCATTTATCTTATTGGTCTCGGATAACCATCATGAAATGGCCAACGCTTGGAGTCACCACCAATCATTTTGGGCTAGGCATGATCAGATACCTATTGAAACCTATGTCTTGAGTTATGAAACTTGAAACATCGATTTCGTGATCTACATATTATAAAGATTCACCATTTGGGTATAAGGGTTGGTTACGTATGATGAGGCATGAACCTTTTCACAACGGCCGAAATCGGTACCTTACAAGTTATGTCTTATCTCAGTTTTGATTCTTTTTATCTTAACTCATATAACTATTTCGATATAGCCCCCTTTTAACGCATAAATTTTATAGAAATTCAAATCCAGGTTTTTATTAAAAAAAATTTAATCCCATACACACCTCGGAGAGATGGAGAATATAGAGATTTTTAATAAAAATGATCTCTGAATTTTACTTTAAAAAATGGAATATTCCACTTATGACACTTAAGAGATACCTACACAGAATATTACCTTTAGTTTTACTTGAAATGTTTGAAAAACATGCATGCAAATAATCATCACAAGGAAATCATGTTAGCATGGCAACGAATGAAGTAACATCACATGGACCATTCAATTTAGTGATAAAAGGAAGAGATGGACTATTGGAATTTATCTCGCAATTGGCATCGATTGTTTAGGAATAACCAAATCGACAGTTTTCAAGACGTGTCTAGGTCCCTTAATTGAATGAGGTTTTTTTTTTTTTGGGTAAAAAAAGAGGTTTGACTCTTGGCACATTCATGGAAGTTTGGGAAGGAGAAAAATTTAATTGTAATTGAAAGACAAGGTTGGAGTATCCCCTTAGAAAGATCGGATTAGAGTATCCCCGTAAATAACGAATAATTTTGACAAAGGAAGATTTTTAAATCTTTATATCCCCTCCAAAGGTCAGGATTAGAGTATCCCCGAAAGTGACATTATCTGACACTCTTTAAAGAAGTTAAGTTGAAAAACTTAAGTTCACAAAACTTTGTGATTTAGGAAATGTGTGAGCATTTTGAAGACTTTTATCAAAAAAATTTATTTTGAACGAGGATGGTAAAGATGTAAAAAAAAATTTATTCGTGCCTTGATATGAGCTTACGGGAGGTTGAAACATGTTCTCGAGTCTAATCAGGGTGATATGGAGACATTTGAGTATCTTAAGATGAAATTCAGGAAAAACAACTTAATTGTTACTGTGATCGAGAATAGGGGACAGCATCACGTGATCCCATTTTCTGAATTTATTTTGGATTGGTTTGAAGGCTTTGGAAGATGGAGAAGATACCATTAAAAAGGTATCTTGATGAAGGTCAATCTAAAATTATTCCTAATATCCCAAAAAATCACTTTTTGGGGAAATAAATTTTCAAATTTGGGTCAATTACGCTATTAATAGAGCATGCGAGAAAAAGGGTGTATCAAAATTCAAAAAATCATTTTGGACTTATTTGGTATAAAAAAATTACAAATAATACCTTTCTAGAAAGGGAATTTCATGATATTTTTAGGAAAAATGTTGGAAGGATTTGGAAAAATCGTTTAGTGGGCCTAAAGGGCCCAACCATAATGCACTTTGTTAACTCTAAGGATTCTTGATAGTCTAGGTTGGAAAAATCATAACCCTTTCATCCGGGCTGATCCAGGGGTGAACTAGACTTGTTTTAAAGATATTTTAACACACTTTCAGAGAAAAATATTATAAAATTCACAAAAAATCGTTTGGGATTTTAAAGTGATTGTTCAATTTGTAACAGTGAAGTTGCCAGTAGGGGGCAAAGCAAAGCAAAGGATATTTTTTATTTTCTCTATGTTTACAGGTCCAAACTCGAGTCATCGACATTTGAACATTCATAACTAAAGGGAAAGAGTGGCATGAGCATCGTAAACTCATTTGCATAGTCTCAGAATAATTGAGGGTAATGATACAGCCCTTTGATCATACCACTTAAGGTTTTAACTAAAAAACAAGGCACGAACATTTAGGGAACAAGTGTAAGGCCATTTTCGTTGAAAAATCAAAAGTTTAGAGCTTGTTTAATCAGGATTATAGATCTAGAAAACTTCATTTTTCCTAAGATTTATAGTTAACTTTAAGGAAAATGCTAAGTTCATGCTAGTCTTTATTGGTTGAGGTTAGAATGCTTGGCTTGGGGAGGTTTTGAAAATTAGTTTTTTTTCTTACAGCCATCAAACATGCACTTTGACAAGGAGAAGACAACAAATATACAAGAGGATGGCACATAACATGAATGGGGATGCTAACTTTATCAATGGTCTAGTTAAAGAAAGTGTTATGGACTTTGACAAGAAAATGTTATAGATGCTGAAAATGATAATGATTCATGACAATATGAAAGCTAGTGTATAAATATGCTTGAAATATGTTAGGTTAAGGATTCATACATGGATTAATCATAACAAGATGCATGGATATGGCATAAAATGCATTAGCAAGAGCTATCAAAATAATGAGGATGAAATGAGGCATTCTACACATCAAAAAGGCATTAAGGCATCCAAATCCTAAACTACCACAACCAAAAGCCACAATAATGCACGAGAATCCTAAGAGGGTGATGGAATGTGGAGAGCTCACTAAAATGATGATGTTGAAAAACAAAAAATGAAAGTAATAAAGTGAGAAGTTATACCAACAAAGCTTTATTTTGGCCAAATAGTTAAAGCAGCGGAGATGGCTTGAATTTTCCTCTTCTCCTTATTGTTAATAAGCAAGAAAAAGAGAGAAATAATGAGATTTTGGTTCTAGTATGGATAAGGGTGATTTTCAAAACGTTTAGTGGTTAAGAGTAAGTGTTTTAGGGCTATTTTTAGGTGTTGAGTGAAGAGCTACGGGATTTGGTTTTTTCGATGTGTGAATGTATTTTGGAAGCTAAAAATGACTGGAATCTCCAAAAACTCAGCTGAGATATAAGTGGTCTATTTATATTAGCATTTTAGAGCTAAATTGGAAGTGTTTTTGGTCATTTCCCAGGAGGGACAAATTGATATCAACTTGATGACTATAGAGTGGCTGTAGGGAGCAACTTGCTGCCAATGTGATGGACATAGGGTGGCTGGTTTAAATGTTGAAATGATTTTCCAGCAAATAGGGTGGCTTATGGTAATCTTGGTCAATAAACTAGGGATAAGTAAGGTGATCATCTGACATTCACCTTTTTGATCTAATTTAGACTTCAAAAATGTTTTGATTAATTCAAAAGTCCAAATTTGTAATCTACTATAGGTTTTGATCTTTTCTGATGTAAAGAAATGAGTTAAAATCGAGTTTTGGATCAATGGTGGATAAGTTAAAAATTCTTAGATCATGGAAAATGTTCTGCATGTACAATATATTTGGTCTAAAAACCTTAAGTGTATCGATACAATGTTCATTGTATCAATACTATGAACCATTGTATCAATTCAATGCTTTACTATATTGATACATGTTGATATGTATTGATACATTTCTTTACAGAATGATGTATTGGTCTTGGCATAGCCTGATATCGATACATGAGCTCTTGTATCGATACATTTACATGTTGTATCTATACAAATGGAGTCATTTCAAATTTTTGGATCATTAGAGCATTTTATCAATACAAGAAAACCATGTATCGATACATTCAAGCAAAATTGTGAATTTTCTTATATCATTTATCCCTAGACACCTTGAACTACGTCCTTTGATGCCACTTCTTTGCATTTATCTTTGATATAATCCATAGGCCTTCTTGACCTCCTCAAAAATACTTTTTTGCTAGGTGACACATCATCTGATGATATCGCCCTTTCTCATGTCCATGCCCCAAATTGCTAAAAAAATTAGTCTGGACAAAATAAGATGTCTACAGAATCCACACAAGATCTCTCGGTTTGAATAGAACTTGTTTTCTCCTTTTGTTTGTCAATCTTTCATAAGCTTGGTTCTTTTTCTCAATCTATTCTTTAACTTCCTTGTGCATATTCTTTACCATTTGAGCTTTCTTAGCTTTATCTATACAACTCACTAATTGGTATTGGTACTAAATGAGAAGGTGCAGTTGGGTTAAAACCATAGACCACTTTAAAAGGGGAATGCTTAGCAGCACTGTGTACACTACGGTTGTAGGCGAACTCTACATAAGCCAAGCATTCATCCTAATTCTTTAGGTTATTGTTCACCACTATCCTAAACGAAGTTAAAAGTGTTCTTTTCACCACTCGGTTTCCCCATTAGTTTATGGATGGCAATCTATGTTAAATAATATCTTAGTTCAAGCTTCTTCCATAAAGTCTTCCACATATAGCTTAGAAACTTAGCACCATGATTAGAAACAATCTCGTAGGAATCCTATGTAGTTGAACTATTTCTTTGAAGAACAAATCAGCTACATTGCTGGCATCGTTAGTTCTGTGGCATGGAATAAAGTGTGACATTTTCAAAAAGTGATCCATTACAACCGTTATCGAATCTTTTCCTCGTGATGTCTTAGGTAAACTTAAAACAAAAGCCATGCTTACATGTTCCCAGGGGTGTTTAGGTGCAAGCAAAGGCATGTATAACCCTTATACCATCTCCTTGCTCTTCGCCATTTTGCACGTGAGACATCTTTCTACAATTTTATGAACATCTCGATTCATTGTTGGCTAATAGAAGTGTGCTTTTAGTGCATCTAATGTCTTCTTTTCACCAAAGTGTCCAGTAAGACCTCCACTATGAGCTTCACTTACCAAAAGCTCTTTAATTGAATAAAAAGGAATGCATAATCGACTAGACTTGAAGAGAAATCTTTCATGCTAAAAAAAGAACCCTTTTTGCTCTTTTTGTGCACTCTTTATAGATTTTTGCAAAATGTAGGTCCTCTTTGGACAATTTTGTCAGTACATTAAGCCCCATTAATCTTACATTAAGCATCAAGATTATTGCATACCTTCACGAAATTGCATCAACTATGATGTTGACATTCCCTTTCTTGTACTTGATTACATTGGGAAACATCTTCAAGAACTCCATCCACTTGGCATGTCTCTTATTCAGCTTATTTTGCCCTTTTAAATGTTTCAATGACTCTTGATCCGTATGAATCATGAACTCCTTGGGTAATAAGTAATGTTGCCAAGTTTCTAATGCCAAATCAACGCATAAAACTCTTTATCATAGGTTGAGTAATTTAAATGAGAACTACTCAACTACTCACTAAAATAGGCAATAGGACACCCATCTTGCTTAAGAACGACTTTAATCCCCATTCTTGATACATCACACTCCATTTGAAAGGTCTTAGAGAAATCGAGTAATGCTAGTATAAGAGCCAAACTTAACTTCTCCTTAATCAAGTCAAAACTTCATTGTGCTACATTACTCCACTTAAACTCCATTTCCTTCTTCATGCACTCAATCAAAGGAGCTACAGTGGTACTAAAATTTTTCACAAAGTGTCTATAGAAGGATGCCAAGCCATGAAAACTCTGGACTTCAGCAACATTAGTGGGAATTGGCCACTCTTTGATAGCTTTAGCCTTTTCTTCATCAACCTCTACTCCATTTTGGGAAACAACATACCCAAGAAAAACTAGATGATCCTTACAAAAAGTGCACTTCTTAAGGTTGGCAAATAGCTTCTTTTCTCTAAGCATTTCAAATACCTTTGTAAGATGCTCTATATGTTCGTCAAAGCTCCTACTGTAGACAAGTATGTAATCAAAATAAACAACAACAAAATGACCAATGAATTTTCAGAAAATATGATTCATTAGCTACATGAATGTGCTAAGAGCATAAGATAAGCCAAAGGGCTTGACTGTCTATTTATACAACCTAAACTTAGTCTTAAAGGCTATTTTCCACCCATCATCTTCCTTCATTTAAATTTGATGGTATCCACTTCTGAGATGAATGTTTAGAAAAATAAAGGAGCCATGCAACTTGCCCAACATGTCACCAACCCATGGAATGAGATAGCGGTATTTAACTATAATCTTGTTAATAGCTCGACTATCTATGCACATGCACATCGATCTATCCTACTTGGGCACTAAAAGAGCTAGTACTACACATGGACTCATAGACTCTTTAATAAAGCCTTTCTTTATCAACTCCATATATTGGCATCGGAGTTTTTTAGCTTTTTTCGAGTTGAATTGCTATATTAGTCTATTAGGCAAATTTACACTAGGTATGAGATCAATTAATGCTATATTCCACAAATTGGTGGTAATTCCTTTGGAAGTTCTTCTTAGAAAACATTTGAAAATTCCTTCAATATCTTATCTAATTAGATGGACAGCGCCACCTTCCCTTGAAATGTCCTTAACTGTTAACAAGTAAACAATCTTATTGGATATTAGAGCATTTTTTACCTCTCTCTTGTTGGCAAATAAGCTTTCTTTCATTATTTTGATGATCACCAACTAGTTTTGCACTACTTAGGAAAAACTGAAAGGTGTCAATAACACACATTTACCATCCTTAGAAATAGAATAGGTGTTTGCACACCGATGATGCACAACATTTCGATCAAATTGCCAAGGTCTTCCAATATGCACATGGCTAGCATTCATTGGTACCATATCATACATTACTTTATCTTTTTAGCTTTCTACGATAAATGTCACCTCTACTTCTTCTATAACCCTTAGGTTTCTCTCGTCATTTAGCCATTGCAAATGATAAGGACATGGATGCTTAGTAGTTGTAAGGTTTAATTTATAAACCAATGTAGTAGATGCTACATTAGTGTAACTCCCTTTATTAAGGATTAAACCATATACCTTGCCATTAATGTTGCAAGGGGTGTAAAAGATATTCTCTCATTGTTCCTCCCTTTTCTTTGATTGTATGGCCAAATTTCGATGAATAACAAGCAATCCTCCTTCTTTAGGAGGTGGACTTACTCTTTTTCCACTTTTACTTTTGGATCTAATTCATCATCACTAACAACTTCTTCAAATGATTTGTGAATGATTATTACCTTATTGTTAGGATATTGAGAAGCTATGTGTCCAAGCTCGAGGCACTTAAAACACTTGATGTCACGGCTTCTTATCGATGGTTGGAAATTTTAACTTTGTTCCCTTTTCAACCATGGTTACCTTAGTAGGATCCTTCTTTTTTTTAGGTTTTGTGATCATTTTATAGATATGAGATGAAAAAGAAGACGAGGTGTAAGGTTTACTTACCCTAGACAAGCCTCTCTTATGTCGCCTTTCAATCTTCACATCCAATGTAATCACATCATCCAATGTGGCATATGGTTGTAACTCCGTTGAATATGCAATCTCCTTATGCAACCCAATAATGAATCTTGCAATGGTTTGTTCTTAAGCCTCTTGCAGATTACACTACATCATTAACATCTTAAACTCTTTCACCTAATCCTTAACACAATAGACTCTTTGTTACAAAGTTTGTAACTTAAAGAATAGCTCTTGCTTAGAGTATTAAGATGTATAAAACCTCTTTTCCATAAGCCTCTATGTCGAGACTGGATTTTCTCCTTCACCCTTTCTTTGTGCCTTTAGATTTTCCTACCATAAATGAGCATAATTAGTAAACTTTAGAGCTGCGAGTTTTACCTTTTTAGCCTTAATGTATTCTTAAAACTCAAAGATTTTCTTAACATGTTGTACCCACTCCAAGTACTATTCAGAATAGCTTGTTCCACAAAAAGGTGGAATCATTATCTTAATATTATTATAGTTTCTTGGCTTTCAATGTTGCCTTGGTGTTTATTTAGGTTTATCTTCTATGCCCAGATCATCATACTTATCACCCTCAACATGATCAACCCATAGTCATTGCGGCTGATTATTTTGTGCCTGATTCACAGGCAATCTTTCCACCACATGCATAAGCTAATCCATACATGTACAAAGCTCTCCGTTATTGTGTTCAAGGGCTATAAGATGAGCTTTTACAAAACTTATTCCTTGCTGCAATCTCAAATTTGATGGTGTATGGGTCTCGCTACCTTCTAACATGGTGTTTATCACTCTAAAACCCTAAAAACCTTAGCTTTGATACCAATAATGATGAGCCTATAAGAATAAAACTCAATGAAAATAGGTCTCTAATGGTTCAAAACAAAAATAAAAACAATAAAATCTAAAAGTTAAAAGGATGGAAGGAATAAACCTTGATTGATTGATAAAACTCCTTGCCATAATCAGTACAAGGGTTGATGCCACTTTTAGCGATGAGGAGCCTCAAAGATAAGTCTCACAAACTCGCCACCA
>JAQSVH010196054.1:6618-16909 GCA_029448705.1 Adansonia digitata | reverse complement strand
ATGAATCTAATGGCGAGATGCAATTTGATGAGAGCATCTCGGATGATGAGGATGTTTTAGAGGGGCAGGACGGATCCCAAAGTTTGTTTTTCCCGGAAAGAGGGAGCAGAGATGCGACGGCCCTGGCGCAATGCTTTTCAAGGGTCAAGCGACAATGGTGGCAACACGAAGGAAGGTTCATAGTGATTTGATTTGGGCCATGATTGTCTTCTTTTCAAATTAAAAATGAAAGCACATATGCTTGACGGTGGTCCTTGGATCATTCTTCTCAAAGTTTGTTTGTGCTTGGATTTGGGTTGGGTTGTGAGTTAGTGTTTGACTAGATTTTTGATCCATTGCTATAAAAAATTAACTTATAATAACTGTGGCAAATTTTTAAATGGATAAATTATACATATAATCACTTAATTATTTAAGATAACTTATTTTGATAACTCAATAATAAAAAGTACCAATAAATTTAATCACCGACGATATAAAAATAATTTTTTTGGTCACCTAGTCGTTAGAGACTAAAGGCCGAATGACATGGAAAATGAATTTATTCATCAATTTTTCAAATCTAAACGATACAATTACAATGGAAATGAAAATGTTGAATACTTATCCATTATTTTTTAAAAATTTTGATGCGCATTGGAGTATTATCTCATGATATTTTAATATATATATAAAATAATAAAATAATTTAGTATAGATAGTTTCAAAGTATATTGGTGATTAAATTATTATAAAAGCCATGTCAACAACAAACCATCGACAATGGAGATAAAAGTAGTAATAAAATAAGTTTTGATAAATATGGTCATCAAATTGTGAAATTTTTAAAGTTTAATGGTTAGAATATAAAATTTTAAAATGTTAAATGATCAAAAGTGTAACTTATCCTATTTTTTTTATTTTATAAAATTTATTCTTAAATACCACGTGGCATGTTAGATAATGTGACAACGCAACATGGCATCTAACAAGTGATGTGGTATTGTTATGCCATCCAACCGTTAGTCTCCAATGCTGACGTGATAAAAAAAATTTTAATTTTTTAACATGAGTGATTAAATGGATAATTTTCATAATTGAATAACAAAAGTACTTCAAAAAGTTAGGTAACTATCTATATAATTTATCTTTTTTAAATTAAAATAATTTTCACCAAACTTTCAAGCTTTGATTTTTAAAAGTTTAAATTAAAGTAATCATTACTATACCGCTAGGCTTTCTTGTTTTGGCATTGGTGTGGCACATTTAAGCGTGGCACCTCACTGCAAAACAATAGCAAACACAATTCTAAAGTGGACAGGCTCACCATTGACCACTTATGGCTTTCAACTTGCTTAATAGGCAATTGTTATGTCTGTTAGGCCCGCTAAGTTCACCAGCCAAACGCATTGACTCAGGGCCCCATCCATCAGGCCAACAGCCTAGGCTAGCACTAAAGGGGACATGTGGGTGCCATCAGTCAGAACTCACGTTGCCTAACGTCCAAAGCCCACATTCATGGGAAAAGGAGAGGGAGGAAGGCAGGGGCCTTCCCCTTTCCCCTTCACCGTTAAATTATTTTGTAATTCTATACATTATTGACTTAAGAATAAAAGTAAGATTATGTTTGGCCCCCTTTAAAGCTTTAAAACGTTTGAAATACTATACATCATTTCTTAAAGAAAAGGATAAAATTATGCTTGGCCGCTTCAAAAATTTTCAAGATGGTCCATTCATTTGTAGAATTTATTTGATATAATAAATTTGACAAATCTTTTTATTATTATTAACTTAATTCTCTTTATTTTTTTCATCAATCAAATTCATTTACATTAATTATTGTGTTTAATATTTTTCATTATATTCTTGTAATGGAAAACAAATGAGGAAACTATTACATTAAATAATATGAATTGTGCATTTAATTTAATTTGTCCTTTACTAACTATATGTAATCTCATGGTTTCCTTTCTATAAAATGAAATAATTATTTGCAAATTCAAATTAGGTACAATAGTTTTTTTTTTTTTGACATTGGTACTTTTATTTCTTTTTTTTTTCAAATATCTTATTTCATTAGAAGGAATTTATATTTTATTAACAAATTTAATATTATATATTGTATTCAAATTTAATGTTGTCATGGAATTAGTTAGATTAGACATAAAGAATTTTATTCATGCAAAGATCGACTCTATTTAAATCAATGGAGAACCTAATCCTTAAATTTATTTCACACAAAAATTTTATTTTTATTTGAATCTTTATATACAAAACTCAAATCCTTTTATCAATATTTATGGCGTTGTCCCAGCCACATGGGATCACAATTGCTATAGCGATGTCGCTCATACCATTGACCACCAAACCCCAACCAAAAGAAGATATATGACGTCCCTCAAGTCACCCAAGCAGGTAAAATAGCTCGGGACTTATCAAGGGTATGCACAGTAAACACTCAAACCTCCTTTATCCTACTAATTAAACGTTAGAATTTGACTTTTTGAAAATCAAACTATGCTTTCTAACCTTTCTCCTCTGCAAAGCCTCGGGCCACCAAGGAACCACCTGACCCTCAACCCCCAACCAACATCGACATTAAAACAAAAATACAGAATATATTCCTAATTTATATCACGTGATGTGATAAAGCTTTTTGAATAAGAAAATGGAATCTAGCAATTAATAATAAGTAGATGAATCTATTTATAAATAAATGTTTTCAGTTCAGTAATAAAGTTTTAAGGTATCATATTCGACAAATTATTGGGACTACTAAAAAAACCTCAAACGTTGGGCCACAGCATTTTTGCTTTAACAAAAATACCTGTTATTAGAAATTGCGATAATAATCAGATAAATATATATTTGTAAAATTACGTTGAAAGGATCCCACGGAATACTGTAGCTTGGTTGCATAACAACTGCTGTCTTTTATTTTTTTTTAAATTACAAAATGGAGAATGGCTTAAAAATATTTATGAAGATAATCATTAAAATAAGTAATTATTATAAAGGGAATAAAGATTTTTTTTTTTAACTTCGATAGATATACAATATTAGACGTCCAATGTTATTCGATTTATTTCTCCGAACTCAAATATTATTAAGTCAAATGATTTACAAATTTTTGGTAATATATTTATTATTCGCAGTAAATATATTGCTATTTTAGATATTAATCTTTGGATATTCATTATCCAAATTTCATTTTATTTTGATTTAAGTTGTGCCCAATATCTAAGCATTATTTAAATTCATTTTATTCGTACAGATTCGGGTATTTGACTAAGTCCAATATTTATTTACATAATTAATTATTTTTTAATTTTATATTTTTATTTTAAAAATGATTTAATAAATTCATATATTTAATGGATTAAGATAAGGGACAAATATTCCTTACTGAATCGTGCCCTGAGACTTGAGATATACAACAGACAGCAAAGTTATAATATGATTCTAAGCATTTTAAAGTAGCAGTTAGGGTTATCATTGCAATTCTACGTTACATTGCATTATATCTCTTTTTATCAGGTTACGGTGAGGATTCGACATCCTATTAAAGGATACCGTCAAGAAAGTAGAAATCGTGCCGCTTGCCAACGTATTCCAAACTGGAAATACACAGACAAAAATGGTGCAGAGCATGTGGAGGTGACTCTCTAGTCTTTAACAAGCATCATATTTGTTAGCGATAAGCAACTTTGTATTATTGCAATTTTGCTTGACACCGGAACTTTGATTTGTGACTGCTTCTAAACCATTTCAAACACAGGTTAATTTCTATATTCGGGGAACCCATGTATCACAGAAATGTTCGAGGACAAAACAGACAACAAATGGAAGTATACCCACTTGATTGTTCAGATCAACTCACCTTCCCCAGCGGAAGTAATGCTGGAGTCTTACTTGCCGGCAGCTGAGCTAACCTCTTCTGCTGCAAATTAACATGGGATAAACACCTATACTTGTTCATGCAGAAAGAAGTTGAGCTTTAATTTTTAGTGTCCCAGTTTAATCTCAGTTACTTGTTGAATTTTTAGCAACCCCCATCCATTAGAGTGGGGGAAATGTTTGGGATTTTGTAAATTTGATTGGGAATTGTTTGGGATATATTTCCCAACCCCTTTCCATCTTCACCACACTTTGAATGTTATTTGACCTATATATATATATTTGTCATACCTTGAACCAAATTCCCAGACTCTTGATTTGCTGCAATAAAACTTTAAAATCGAATGGAAACAAATTAGTGTCCACAGACAATGTAGTCAAGACTTATTAATCTTTCGAAGATCAAAAAACTTTGTTCAAGTCTCTTAACAAATTTATTTATTGGGAATAAGCTTTATCTTTCTCTGTGAAAAAAGAATGGCAGAAACAAATTAAAGTTAATTGTTTGATTATTAAGATAATGATAGAGAGTTAAAGCTAAAAAGCTAGTTGCAAAAATCCTTAAAAATTGAAATGGCCTTAAACCCAAACTAGAGCTTATTTACCCCAGGTTGGCTCCTTCTAAGCTAATTCTCTTGGACAATTCAATTGGGTTGGCCTACAGATCGTTACTCGGACCCTAAAACTTTCTCCTTAACTTTAACTTTAAATCAGCCCAATCTAATCCCAAAAGGCTGCTTTTTGCCTGGACCATAAAATCCGTGGGCTGTCATAATAGAGAAGAATTAGTGGTGTGTTTAGCCATTTATTTAGTGGGCAATGCCAAATCCATGATTGCCAATCCGGCTTGTGTGAGGTTAACTGAAGCTCCTCTCCAAAATAGGATTATTAAAATAGACATGCTGCAAGCTTGTTATCGGATTTTTACATAAATTATAAATAACATAAAAATAAAGTACCCATTTAAGAGAAATTGTACTAAATTTATTAACTAATAAAATTAAAGTAATTTAATTTTACCTAAACAATTAATTAAAAGATTATAAAATTAAATTAAAATTAAATTAGAATTAACTAAATTAACAATGCAAAATTACATAGAGTTTATTTAATCATTGAGAAAAGCCTAAAATTATAATTTTTCTTAACACTTCATTTGAATCTTCTTTTATCCTCTTAACTTAATTAATGATAATGAATTATTAACTGAAGTTGTAATTTATTTATAAATATCTTTCTACAGTCTTATAAAAATATCTTTATTAACAAATTTATTATATTTCTATACAAATCAAATTAAAAGAAACTCATTAAACTTAGACTCTAATTTAATTACATATGACATGCTTATATATTTCCATCTAACATATAGATTAATTCATCATAATATAAGAATATAAAACATATATCATTCAATCCAAGCCTAAACATAAAATTATCCTTTTCAAGTTCATTAAAATTATCAAATTAATCTAATTAGTAGCTAATCAATTAGAAACATTAAAAATAAAATTAAATAAACAACATAAATATCATTAAATCAAAAACAAAATATTTAACAGAAATATATACGATTTTATTACAAATTATATATATTTATTGTATTTCGGTTTTTTTGGTATTTTTTCGATAGTCATATTGTTATCCTCCTTAGGTAATAATATGCTTAAGAAGCTCGAGCGTTCCATTAATGATTTTGTGCAGCGGCTGTTACATCATCCAAAGCTTTTCTTTTTGAGAAAGCCACCTAAATGATTTATTTAATTTTAGCCAAATACCTAAAAATTAATTGAATCCCACAAGGAAAATACATCACTTGAAATTTAATCGACCTGTTAAAGTAATAAAATCATGATATGATTGACATTACAACCTTTGCAATACGTACCCCATATAAAAGAATTTTAATGATGATGATAATAATGAATGACATTAGCATCGGGTAAAGAAGATAAAGCACTAATATAAGGTAATTGTTTTATAGGTATGAATTCTAAATCAATATACGAATTAATATATGAATTAATTTTTTTAAATAAATTATTTAAAATTAAAAAAAATTCTTTTAATTTTTTTCAAGTAGGTTAGATGTGGATTTTTTTTTCTTTTGCATTTGTTACTTTAAAAATATTAATATAATTAAAAATATATTTTAAATTTTTTTACAAAGTGAAGTATAGATTCTAAATCTAGCTGCAAATTAACCTACGGATCAACTACTTTAAATGCATATTTAAAAATTAAAAAATATTACTTAACAAAATATTTTTTAAATTTTTTCGTATTTATCAAGTTCGTATGCTAAAGCAACCTGCGAGTCATGTACATAATAACTCATTTAAATACAGCATCTAAAAATAAAATAAAAATAAAAAACTCAAATCTAAAAAGATAATTAATAAAATAATTTTTTTTATTTTTTTGAGTGAATGGAGTACAGATTCTAAATCAACTCGTGAGTTATGTGAAAAATCCTTTAAATATATCATTTTACAATAAAATAATAAAAAATTCTTAAATCTAAAAACAAAAATAATTAATAAAATAAAATAATTTTTATTTTTTTAAATAAGTCGAATACAGATTTTAAATTAATCCATGAGTTATTGAGCAAATTAACTCTTTAAACACATTAGTTAAAAATAAAATAAAAACTAAAAGAACCTAAAAGTAATTAATAAACTAATTTTTTTCATTTTTGCTTAGAGCGGTTGGGTAGAAATATTAAATTAATCCAAAAAATTCCATGTAGATCAAACCCTTTAAAATGCATTATTTAAAAATAAATTAAAAAATAAAAAATAAAAAACTAAACTATTTATTATTTATTATTTATTATCGATACATAATAAACTTTATTTATAAATTAATTTTGTAATTCTTCAAAATATTTTTTTTAAGGATGACAATGAATCCTATATATATAATTATTTTAAATATTCAAACCCAAATCTACATATGATCCAAAAAGCAATATCCATCAAATATCCAAATCCACTAATTGTCCAAATTTATTAAATTATTTTAAAAAATAAAAAATTAAATTAAATTATAATAATTATGTAAATCTCATTTAGATTCAAATATCCGAATTGTATGAATAAATTGGATTAGATCATAGATTTAGATATCTAATACAATTCGAATCAAAATTTAATTGGATTTAGAAAATAGATAGCTAAAGGATTCATATCCGAATTCATTTCAAATTTACTTCGACAGTCAATCTAATATTAAGATTTGCAAAAACAGATCAAATAGTATTAGATATCTAATTTTGTACTATCAATTACTATATATCTCAAAAATAAAAAGAAAATTTCTTAATTTCTTTATTACTAATTATTTATTATAATGATTATAATTATAAATGCTTTCAAATAATAACAAGCTTTGCTAATTCTGTCGTGAAACCTGAAAAAAATGACAGTTGCCCTCTCCATTTCGAATTTACTTTTACCATAAATCTAATATCTAAATCCGTAAAAACAAATCAAATAGCTGGATATCTAATTTTTTACTATCAATTGCTATTTATCGCAAAAGTAAAAAAATTATTAATTTCTTTATTAATAATTATTTATTATAATTAATATAAAAATTTTGAAGAATTACAAAATTTATTAATAAATGAAAAAT
Source organism: Adansonia digitata (assembly GCA_029448705.1). NCBI lineage: Eukaryota > Viridiplantae > Streptophyta > Magnoliopsida > Malvales > Malvaceae > Adansonia > Adansonia digitata. The sequence continues at coordinate 9,394 of JAQSVH010196054.1, read as the reverse complement.
TATTTATTATTTATTATCATTATCATACATAACAATTAATAAGGAAATAAAATATTTTTTCTTGACAAATGGTAATGAAGAGAGAAAAATGTTTTGAAATAAGTACAAAATGAACTCCAATAAATTAAAAATAGTTACAAGCTACTACTATTACAATAAATAATTATTAATAAAAAATAGAAAAATATGTGAAAAATATGTTGTAATTGTTTTTTTTTTATCAATTGAGAATAAAAAGGAAATTCCAACAATAGTAATTAGTTAGTTTGAACTCCTACAACTAAAGAAAATGAAATCTGATTGGTAAAAAAATCAATTTAAATTTTATTTTTTATGGATTGGTCAATAAAAAAAAGCTATTTTATAATTTTTTAAAAAATTGATTTAGTAATAATTTTTTATTTTCAAGAAAGATGTAACTTAAAATATTTAATTTTTTATTAAAAATTTTAATATATAAATATATATTAAAAAAATTTTAAATATTTAAAAAGCATATTGTACAATATAATTAAAATTATTAAAAAAAAATCCAAGCGAAATGGGGGAACCATTCTAGTGTGTATTACGCACAGGGATGGCAATTGATAGTAAATTGACTGTTCGACTATTGTTTTTGCCTATTTAGATATTAGATTTATTATTTGTAATAAATTTAGATATGAGATTTTGGATATCTATTATTTTAATCTACTTTGATTTTGATTTAGATAATATTAGATATTTGAATTCATTATCTAAATCCGTGTTATTTATGTAAATAATATATTCAAATATTCAAATCTGATATTTATTTATATATTTAATTATTTTTTATTAATTTTAATAAAACGATTTAATAAATTTGAATATTTTATGGGTGTGAATATTAGATGGATCTTGTTCTTTGAATTGGATGTTAATTCGAATAGTAATACTCAAACAATAAATAAATAATAAATAAATTCATAATTTAGATAAATTAAACGAACTAAATATTTAAAATATTATTAATATTCATCTGCAGCTATCTTTTAAGTTTTAAAATAGAGAAATATATTGATAATTAAATATGGTTTAAGCTAGCGTTCAGAATATTATACTTTTGATTCCTCTCAATGGATTAAGTAGAATTAGTAATATTATATACGATTATACAATATAAATACAATATAAAAAAATAAAAATATAATAAATAATATGATATGATACAAAAAAATAATACAATATGATACGAATATATGAACATCTCAAAATTTATATAATGAAAATTATTGACGTATCAATTATTTATACGAGTATATTTTTTTATCATAAGTACTAAGTATTTTTTGATTCGATTTTTAATAATTATTATTATATATATATATATATATATAAAGATCAATCATTTCTTGTGGATGCATTAGCAATTTAGCATTCCCTTTTTATTCATTCTAATTATTTTCACGTGGACGGATAGAAAAGATTAAACTGAGATAATTTTTTCAGCTTTTTTTTTTAGAATTATATAAAAATTAATAAAATAAATAAGAAATATATTATATACACTTATTTAATAAATTCATTTAACTCGTTTACCTAATATGTAAATTTTTTAAAAAATTTTAGCATTGTTCACTTAAATTCTTAAGATAATATTGAGTTCATATAACGTTAATTGTATTTGACAATAAGTACGTGTAAAACGTTAATATATTAAGAAACGGTACAAAATAACATAATTTAGCAGTTTCCATAAAAAAAATTAATAAAATAGAGTTTCAACCATAGATTTGATCCCAAACCATGTGTGCAACATTCTTTACAGGATCTTCAAAGGGAAACAAAGTTTGTGTAGCGGTCTGCCTTATCCGAATTTGAGGTTAAAGATTAGATATAAGTATATTCAATATAAATATATTTAGTTTTTTAAGTTTTTTTATATATTTAAAAAATTATACATATATTTAAGTTTTAATATATGTTTGGAATAAGAGTCAAGTATAAATATTTTTTAAAAAAAATAAAAAATCCGAATAATTTGCAAAGCCCAATAGAGATGCAAAATTGAACTTAAAATTAAATATCAGATACGAGTATATATTCAAGCATATTTAATTTTTAAAATTTTTTTAATATATTTAAAAGATTATAATATGTGTTGAAAGTAAATACGAGATATAAATAACTTTTTTAAAAAATTAAAAATAATGCGGATAATATAATTTGCAGTGAATCATGCTAACGTGAGAAAAAGCCCTGCGAACGTGCAAACCAAAAAGTTCTTTTGCACAGGAATTAAAGGAGGCCTGCCGGTTTAAAAACTACTTCCTTCGCCTGAAATTGATAAAGAATTATTTGTGGGGACTTTTCTTTGAGGTGGTGGGCCGTGGAAGAGTGTACAATTTGTAGGCATGCAACCTTCCCCCATAGCTCTTACGTGCCTTCGTTTTCTTCCTGTAAAATGGAGTCTCTTTCTTTGCGAGTTCTTCGATGGTTTTTACACTTGAAAGGGATCTAAATGACTGTGACTTGCCTTTGTAATACTTGGACAGTCCTCTCCTACACAATCATATGCAAAACCCTTTAGCAACTCAACAATATCAACTTTTGCAGACCTTTTAAATAAATAAATAATTGTTGATATTGAAGATAGATTATCTTCAAACTTTAAAATTTTAATATTATATTAAATCTTAAACCAATAAAGAACTTATCCAATCATTATATTTCAAATTTAGTATGTCTTTTTACTCATTAGTTAATGAATGTTTAATAAATTTCCATGTGAATCCAAATATAAAAGAAAGTTGCG
>JAQSVH010196021.1:0-16918 GCA_029448705.1 Adansonia digitata | reverse complement strand
AGTTTAACCTTCTTCTCCTCAGAGTAATTATGACAATCAAAAACATGTTCTACCTTTCTCTCCCATTCCAAGTATAACTCAGGGTCATTTTTTCCTTGAAAAGTGGGAACTTTTATCTTAATACTACCCCAATTGCTATCTTGTTTTCAAATAGCCTTTTTACCCTTCCCAAAATTACTTTCATCATAATATGAATCCTCTTCATCCTCCTCAACCAATTGTTTTCTAAAAGATCTAGGATTGGATAGGGACTCTAAATTATCTAACCTCATGTTTAGAAGCTTGAACTGGTCTTGGACATCCTTCATAAAAAACTTGATATCAGTTTTAGCATTATCTCCTTTGCTACTCATGTTTTAAATCTGCAAAATTTGTTAGGAATAAAAATAGATTGGTTTTCCTCACACATTCCCTTTCATGTTTACACTCAAGATTAGTTACTTAATCACTTGTGTTTCACTTAATTTTGGCTTTTTTCAATGATATTATCGCCTCTCTTGCCTTTTACCACTTAACTTTCCCTTACAAGCCCTTTAAAAAGATCTTTGTAAATGATCTTACCAAAACAACAAGCAACAATGAAGTTATTATAAGTTTGATCAATAAGATCAATAAGAAATATGAAGGGAAATGAATTTATCAGGAAATATCAAAAGAAGAGAAATCAACAAGAGGGAATAAAGAATTCTTTGTAAGATGTGAAAATGAAGTTGTAATAACAATCTTTTTTTAAAAAAATGGAAAAGGGTTAGAATGCTAGAACACTTTTTTTTAGATGATGAACAGCAAAGGGTTAGAACACTAGAACACTTTTTTTTATAGATGATTGACAGCATTAAATATAATAGAAATATAATGAAATTATGGGATTAAAAGATAAATTATACCTGACTTTCAAGAACCAAAGCTCTGATGCCAAATAATGCGAACTTTAGGATGAAAACACAATCTAAAACCTGATTGGATGGAATTAGACCCCTAAGATTGTCTTAAAAATCATGCAAAAAGAACTTGATCCCAATCAAACCTACTGATTAGAACTAAAGTTATAAGAATCTTGATCACCATAAGTTACCTTGATAAGATCAATTTAAGTTCTTGTTTAAAGAGCTAAAAATAAGTTCTTATAAAGTGAAAAAAAACTCAAGATATTTTTTCTCTATTTAATCTGCTAAATTACATGAATGAGACAGCCTTATCTAGGCCTCAAATCTGTAAAGTGCTAACTAAACAAGGAGAATCCTAATCAATAAGGAAAAGTTTATTGCTTATCCTAATCTGATTAGGACTCAACTAAAAAAACTTAAAATCCTAAACACAATCCTAATCAATAATGATAAAGTCTAGTCCTTACCATAAACTAATTAGGTATTATCTAAACAAATTCAAAATTCAAATTCTTATTCAAAAAAATTAGAAATCTGAAATCCTAAACTATAGGGCCATGACTACGTGCAAATTAGGCTCTATTCATCTTGGACATGGGAATTAGGCTCCAAGCTTTATTCCTTACCTTTTCTAGCCTCAATACAAAGTAGAAAAATGATAAATCTTGGCAATGCATCTCATTCATCTTAAGCAGCCTCTTTTGCTTACATTTCCATGGTTAATCCTTCCAAAGCTTGCTTCATGCATTTAGTCTTTGCCCTAGTCATTGAACCTTTAATTCTTGCAAAGGATCAGGAAAATGGTTGGAAATAGTTGTTTATGCAAGTTGATATCCATCATCTTCTCTCTCTCAAATTTTTCAACTTACCCTTGGTTTTCAACCTTAATCACTTTTTCAAGTTCAAGCTTATCTACAAGTGGTCAACCAATGATTCCTAGGTAATAGACGACAACTTCAAGATACATTATTGACAACCTTCTTTCTTCCACACTCTTATTTTATTAAATGCCATTCATGTATTGCTAACTTCTCACTTTTATTGATGATGATGATGATGCATTCATGATTTTGAATTAATTTTTTTCAAAAATCCTAAGTCAAAGTTTCATGTTAGGTTTTTGGGAACCTAATCCAAAACACCCTTTCAAGATTAAACTTGGAAATCATTTGTTAGCAAAACTCTATGTAATACCTCCCTCACTAGTAGGAGACATAATGGAATCCAAATTTATGCAAAACCAAGGATTCACATTTATAAAAATTCATTTAAAATATTAAAGGGGATTATACTAGAAGACAAATTAAAACCAAGAAAAACAGAACAAAGATAATCTATGGCTAATTGGTATTGGTTTTAGGCAACGTGGACATGTAATCATTCCCTACACGTAATTGACTCTCGAGCCTAATTACCGAACTCTTATTATGCAGACCTTAAAATCAAACTTTTGAGTTTCATAACTCAAAAAGAATCAATTTGAATAGGCATTCAATTACGTTAGCCCAAATGATCAATGGTAATTCCATTTTTTAGGTACTTCTTAGTAGCCAAATGATACTAATCGGATGAGCATCTGACGATCAACCTAATCGCGACACAAGAAATACTTCTTTCTCACCAATCACACCTTTATAATTTTTAAGTTGAGTGTTCTTAGCATGATGGTCAATGAATGTTATGACAAAACTATTTTGTAATGCTTTATTATAAAGAAACGAATTTAAAAGTGCATGTTATCAAATGTATATGTCCTATATGAAAATTTTATGTACCAAAATTCTTACTAGAAATTCATGTGTGTTAATAGGGTTAATTAAAATCTTACATGTAAAAAATGCAATCAAGAATTTTTAAATGCATGAATTCTAATTAGAATCTAATAAGAAAGAATTTTAATAAAAAAGGGCTAATGTGTAAAGATTGGAAAAGTTTATGTTGAATTAAAATCCTAATGTGTGATGATTTGAATTGAAAAATCCCATACTTAATGCGCTTTAGTGGAAAATTCCTTGTCATGGGAATTAAAAGAAAACCAAATGGGGAATTCCATTAGAAATATATATATTAAAAATTAAAGAAAAGCTTCAAGTGTGAATTTTAATTTAAAAAATACTAAATTCAAAATGTCTAATCAAATATCCCAATTGAAAATATTTAGAGAAAAAATACATGTATATCAAAGGAAATCCCTTAAAAAATTAAAAAATTAAAAAAAAGTTTCCATGTGAAAATTTTAATTAAAGTTGTGCTTAGACAAATTAGTAAAAATTTACATACAAGAGGCTTAATTTAAATTTCTTATATGACAAATTTAATTTAAAAATTCATTTGTCAAAAAAAAAAACAATCTTTCTCATAATTTGATACCTTATGGTACAAATATGGGTATGGACATTCTCTCTCATAAATTCTTAATTTTAAGCAAAAGAATTTGATACTTGTATGAAAAATTATTAGTACTCATTATCATTTTTTAAGGATTTGACCATTGAAGGCACATGACTAACCTTTACACAAAAAGGAGCTAACACTTGTTGGACTAATCGCTCAGTCCCTAGTTATAGATGCTTTAAATGTTTAGAAAAGAGCTCAAACAAAATTAGGTGTCTACAGTAGGATTTTTAATTAAACATTTTAAGATTTTCAATTAAACTTTTACTTATAGGATTTTTAATCAAACTTCTTAGAATTCTTAATTAAATTGCAAACTATAGGACTTCAATTAATTTTTTTCTTTAAAAAGAAAACTAATAGGATTTTTATTTGGATTTTTACCTCAACTATGGTTAATATGATTTTAATTAGACTTTTGTTACATACAGGATTTTTTATTGGACCTTTTACTTTTAATTAGAGAGAATAGGTTTTCATAATTAGACTTTTCACTAAAACTCGTAGGATTTTGCCAATTATAATTATAAGCAATAGGATTTTTAATTTTTTTACTTTAATAGCAAACCTAATATGATATTTAATTAGCATTTTATCTAATTAGGTTTAGAAGAATTTTAATTAAACTTCCTTTTAATAAATAATTAAATTATTTTTACTAGTGTTACGCAATATTAGACTTACCATAACTAAGGATTACCTAATTTTCTTATTATGATTATAGGATCGCAATCCCCTAATGTTTTGATTAGGATTATGTGATTGTAGTTTTTGTAATTTGATTTTGTATAATCAATATAGACCAAAAGCATTCTTTTTGTAACGACACTAAAGTGAATAAGAAGAGTAGCATTTTCTTTATCTCTATGCCATTCTCTCTCTCTCTTTTATAATTTCATCTATTGTTACCTTATCTGTGAGCCACTAAGCTCGCCAATTTGTACTAATTTCAGAACACGTTATCAGTACAACTGCTCCAAGGGTAATGAAAATGGTAAATTGATTATGTTTTATTTTTATTCAATTAATTTATATCTGTATGAAGATACTAATAATTTAATTTGATGAATAACATATATTACTTCAAAAAAAATAATCAAAGCAATGGTAATTTGATGTTTCCTTAACTATGAGTTGGCTTTAGGCTGTCAAAATAGTTGTTTATCTAACATGAAGTTAGATTAAAAAAAATATTTTGGTGAAAAGGCACCATTAGAGCTTAAAAAAGCCAAAAAAGGGTTGAAAAACACAAATCTACAATACTGATAGAGATTGAAGAAACCAAAAGGGTTGCTGGCAGCCATGGGAACTTTAGGATACTCAACTTACGCTAATTAAGTTGAAACTGTCCAACCTCCATGGTAGACAACTAATTATTGGACACTGGATGACCAATAATCGGATACACGACTAATGATTATACCAATCCCGAAGACCTTCTTGTCCATCACTGATCTTCTTCTACCTTATAGGTGCCAAAAACCACCAAAACAAGCCCCAATACCTTATATGCCTCTCAAACTTGAAATAGAAACCTTGGGTTCCCAACGTCAGTGAAACAAGTTATTATAAGCACGGCCTATAGGCATCCAACATCGATTGCTACATAGCCTCGCCACCTTGGAAAGCTGCTAGTTGCAGTTGAAACTTCAAAACCGAAAAGTTTAAATCTTGGTTTTAACAAATCCCAAAGAATATGATCTCCACAATACCGGCTAGGCCTACGACTACCAAGTGACATTCCTGCGAGGCTAAGTCTTCCTTCCCCACTACTAGTTGCCACTAAAAATTCTTAAATCAAAGAACCCCTTAAAACATAAAACCTTTGAACAATCATTCGTAATGAATAGTGTTACTCTTTAGTCAAACAAAGTAATGTCAAGGTGCGCAACCCATTCATAACCCAAAATGATCTTGAAAACCACCAAAAATAGTATATTTGTAAAGAAACCCCTAGGGCTTCAAGAAAAGGACTAGTTTGCAACTTGCCCAAAAAAATTTTACACCCATTTATGATTATTTTCAAAATTACCCAAAAAGTATAAGTTTTTGAAAATTACATTGAAGCATAAACTTTTAGTGCCTCAAAATTGTAATTGTCCAGAACTTGAAGTTCAAAGATTGAATTAAAATATTTAAGAATTTTAGGGGCCAAATATAAAGAGTAAAAAGTTTAAAGGATAAAAATGTAATTTTTAAAAGTTGAAAGAATTTTTGAAATTCAAAGGAATCACTTTTGATATCTGAAGTTATCAAATTTACTTATGAATGTCCAAATTTGATTCATTACATGCATATTTACTTAATACTTGTTTATTTTTCTTGACACCTAAAGTTGTCTAATTTGTGAGTTTTTTTAATGTGTAAAGTATGGCTAATATTGAGAAATCTAATTCCACTTCCTTGATGTGAGTGGATCCAGCTACCTATCATGGTGCTTGGACATGGAGATTCACCTAGAAAGACTAGGATTGTTATGAGCCATCATTGGAGATGATCAAGTTGATGGCAAGATAAGGCAAATGACTTAATTTTTTTTTTTAGGCAACATATACATGAGATTCTGAAGACTTAGTATCAGTCAATGTAAAACCCTGTAGTTAGATGGGTTAAACTTAAAGAGTAGTATAATCATATAAAAACTTTGATCCTCTCTAAGGCACAATATAATTAGATACACCTAAGGTTGCAGGACTTCAAGTTTGTGAATCATTACAACTTGACCTTATATGAGATTGTCTCTCACCTCAAGTTGTATAGGACCAAAATTTTTGAGAAAGAGGTTTTGGAAAAAACTTTCTCCACTTTCTACACACAGAATATGATACTCTAGCAGCAGTATAAAGCATGTCAGTATATTATGTATTCAGAGCTATTGAATGCCTCCTGATTGTTAAGCAAAACAATGAATTATTGCTTAAGAAACATGAAATTAGAACTGTTGGGTTCAAAGCTTTACCTAAAGAAAATGCTAGCTCTATAAAAGAAAGTGGCCAAATTAGATGCCAATACTGTAGACATGGACAACTCTCTAGAAAAGTTGGTAAAAGGACCAATCACAATACGAATCTATGCCCTAATCATGGAAAAGGCAAAAAGCCATATGGAAAGCAAAAAGATATCTATGACTGCTATGGTGGAAAAGAGCATTAGTCACGTGCATGTCATGTGCCTAAACATGTTATGGACAAATACCAATCTATCAAAGGCAAGCACATTGAAAGCTATGCTATTAAGACATTCACATTTAAAGCTCTTGTTATTGCTGGCACTACTTCCTAAGTCTCAGGCTTTATTGATGATCAAGGGGGAAAATCCAAGAACGTGGATTAACCCTTTATGGGACAAGAACTAAGGTACATGACCCACTTAATGGATGGATGAGTAGGTCTAAGGGGTTGTTTGCTTTATGTAAATCTGGCTAAGACTAGATTATTCTGGGTTTTTTCTTATCTTTTAATAAATGTACCTTAGATGATTAAAAAATTCCTAAATATAATTCCTATTGAATAAAGCTGGAAGTTTTATCTTATATTTAATTAGTTTATCCTCTACTATTATTATATTTATTTTTGCCTGATACCCGAAGATGTCACTACTGCAGATGAGAAAAATCAAGAAAAAGTATGAACTTTATCTTTTTATAATAAAACAACGCATAATATCTTCCACAATAAGGGTTTTTTCTCAAGTGTAACATTATGCAAGGTAAATGTCCGTAGTATATCAGGTCCTTTGACCTCATTGATAGCTCAAGTAGTGCCGCACTTGTACTGTCGAATGGTACCATGTTATAAATTGAGGATGCATTGCTAAATGTGAAATCAAAAAGGAACTTACTTAACTTTAGAGATATCCTTAAGAATGGATATCATATTAAGACTTTAGTTAAGGATAATGGAACTAGTCTCTCCACAACTTCACACAAGATAGGCCAGAAGACCATCCATAAAAAGCTAAAAGCTTCAAGTACAAGCATTTATTGGGTTCAGATCTAAGCTTATGAATCCTACACCACTATGTCCTAAAGATTAGTGAATTCCAATGAGTTTGGACTATAGCATGATTGCCTAGGTCACCTAAGATTTATAATGATGCATAGAATCATCCTTAAAACTAAAGGACTAAAGAACAAAAATCTGTTGTTGTCTAAGGATTACACTTATGAGACATGCTCATAAAGTAAGCTCATCACTAAACCTTCAATTACAAAGGTGGATTTAGAGTCACTAACTTTACTTCAGAGGATTCATACTGATATTTGTAGGCTCATAGATCCTGTAAGTGGACCAATTTGATATTTTATGGTTCTAATAGATGCATCCTACAGATGGTTTGATGTTTGCCTATCATCTACACACAACATTGCCCTTGCATGTTTACTATAGATAATTAAGCTCTAGGCACACTTCTCTGATTATTTGATCAAGAGCATCAAGACGAATAATAGGGTTGAATTCACTTCTAAGAGCTTTGATGCATACTGTGCATCACTAGGAATAGAGGTATAACACTCAGTCTCATATGTACAGGCACAAAATGGATTAGCAGAATCCTTTATAAGAAGGTATCTATACCCCTATCAAGGATAAAACTTAATATTTCCATATGGGGCCATGCTATCATGCATACAAAGACAATTATTAGATTGCATCCCATTGCTAGACTAACATAGTCCCCCATGCAACTAATTCTAGGTTACAAATACTTCACACCTTTACACTTTTGGATGTGCAATACATGTGCCTGTTGCACCATCAAAGAGGACAAACATCGATCCCCAATTGCATCTTAGGATTTAATTTAGGTTTAATTCACCAATAATAATTAGGTTTCTAAACCCTAAAATGGGTGATCTTTTTACTGCATCGTTCGTAGATTATCATCTTAAAAAAATAGTGTTTCCATCAATCAAGATACGTAATGTTTCATTAGCCATAAAACAAAAACCATATAGGGACATTTCTTAGTTTGAAAAGCACTTGTCTCATTTAGACCCAAGGATCTCTGAATGCAAAAACAAGATATAGAAAATTATACAATTAGTGACGCTAATACATTTAGAAAATCAAAGTGATTATTAGAAAATCATACATTTGTAAAAAAATTGCAAACTAATTTTCTAATACATTTAGTGATGCTACAAAGATCACAAAGTCACATATCTTAACTGTGAATGCTCCAGCTAGGATTGATGTCCTCGATAAACTAGTGCAAGTGGATTAAGATAGCACATGACAGAAGTATGGATGCATGATAAGATTAAAAGACACAATTTTTTAAAAACGAGAGGGAAAATTTTAGGATCCGACTGAAGAGGCAACCCATGACAAATTCACTAACCTAAAGAATACTAAATTTCCCATTATTTATTGTAATGAGGCTTAGAATTAGAATGAGATCACCAATGGTAGTATGTTTACATTCTCAATAGCTTATAACATTATACATGATGATCATGAACAAGATCTATGATCGAAAGTCATCAAAGGTAAGATTGGCCTAAATGGGAAAAAGCAATCATTGTTGAATTGGCTTCTTTAGCTAAGTGTGAAGTTTTTGGGCATGCTTCTCGAAAACTAACAATGTAAAGCCCATTGGATATAAATAGGTCTTAGTTTGTAGAAAAATAAAAATAAAAAAAAAATCTTGAGGTACAAGGCTGGATTCAGAAAAATAAAAATAAAAAAAATCTTGAGGTACAAGGCTGGATTCATAGTTGAAGGATTCTCTCAGGGACCTCTGATTGATAATGATGAGATGTATTCACCAGTAATGGATACAATTACATTTCATTTCTTGATTAGCTTAACAGTCAGAGAAACTTGATATGCATTTTATGGACTTAATAATAGCTTATCTTTATGATTCGTTAGATTTTGATATTTTTAATGAAGATTCTTGAGAGTTCAAAATGCCTGAAGCATCCACTCCCTGCTACTTATTCTCAAAAAAGTTACAAAGTTCTTTCTATGGGCTAAAGCAATCCAATTGCATGTGTTATTAGCACTTAAATGAGTACCTTAATACAGAAAGATATAAGAACAATCTCGTCTGCCCATACATGTTCATTAAGAAATTGGATAATAAATTTGCTATAGTGGCAATTTATGTGCATGACATGAGTTTAATAGGGACTACTTAAGAGTTTAATAAACCTGTCAATTACCTAAAGAGGGAGTTAGAAGTTAAGGATTTAGGAAGAACTAAATTATGGTTTGGTCTTAAGCTTGAGCATAAGGAAAATAGCATAGTTATCCATTAGTCAGCTTACAACAAGCGACTGCTTAAAAGATTTGATATAAATAAAACTCATCCATTGAGCACACCCCATGGTCTCTCAAACCCAAAAAGCATTTGTTTTGGCTTAGGGAACCAAATAACGAATTGCTTGGTTCTAAAGTACCATATCTCAATATGAAGGGGCATTGATTATTTGACACAATGTATCAAACCCTATATTTCCTTTATGGTAAATCTTTTTGCTAGATTTAGTTCTAAGCCAACAAGTAGACAATAGAATAGGATTAAGCATATCTTCCACTATCTCCGTGGAACCATAAACCTAGGTTTATTCTATTTTAAAGAATCCATCAATTCATAATTTGTTGGATATACTGATGTAGGATGCAAGTCTAAGCAGCATAAAGCGTGCTTACAAAACAATTATTTATTTTATTATAATGATATTGCCATATCTTGGTAGTTTACTAAATAAATGGTAAAAGTGACATTCTCCAACCACTCTAATATACAAGTTACAGATTCACCCATAATTATTTACAAGGATAATACTATATGTATATTGCTAGTTAAAGGTGGATATATTAAAGGAAATAAGACTAAGCATATTTTGCCAAAGTTTTTCCATACACAGGAACTTCAAAAACGTTGACACGTTGACATTAAATAGATTAGCTCCTCAATTAATCTTAAAGATCTATTTACCTAAACATTACCAATGTCAACCTTTGAGAAACTTTAATATGGCATTGGTATGAAGCAAGCACACAAAGTGCAAGATTGATTTATCCCTAAAGTGACATAACCTGAAAGTATTGACCTTGACATGGTCAATAGGTATAATTAAAGGGAAGCATTATATAGGATGCACATTGTACTTCTTTCCCCTTTTGATCAATTTTTATTCCACTGGGGGTTTTTGACTTCAGGCTTTAATGAAATAGTAAGAGCAGGCCCAACTAGGAAATAATGATTTCTCCAAAAGATGAGTGTTATGGAATATTGGACTTTCCAAAATGAAAGACTTCCTAATATTCTGATTACTCTTACAAGATTATAAACTCCTAATATTCTGGTTACAATTACAATATTGTAATCTACATAATTTTATTCTATATAATTAATATAGACCAAGCTTGATGCCTACATAAAGGCCATAGCATTCTTTTTGTAATGACACTAAATTGACTAACAAAGTAGCCTTTTCTCTATCTCTATGCCATTATCTCTCTCTCTTATAACTGTGTTTATTGTTGCTTTGCTTGCAAGCCACCAAGCTCACAAATTTCCACCAATTTCATAATAACTAATAGGATTTTAAGTTTGATCTAAATAAAACTATTAGGATTTTTAAATAGACTTTTTCTAATTAAGGTAAACTTTTCAACTATATTAGGAACCAATAGGATTGTTAATTAAAGTTTTCTGACCAATGAAGGTTGTATTGATTTTTAAACTTCATGATTACTAATTTGTGTTAAAACTAAATTATCAAGCTTACATGGATTATGGAATAGCTATTTAGGAAGATTTTTATTTTTGGCCATGCATGAAAAACACGAGGAAAGGTAACATTTTCTCTTACCCTAATTAGCAATTAATTAATGCGCTAGGTAGTTTGCTTATAAGCAATCTTACATGGGAAAAAGATGAAAGGCCATAAAAAAGAATTTTGATAGGGAAATTAGAGGAAAATTTAGCCAAGGAAGGTTCTAACCCCTTGGCCAAATTTGGATGGATTGGTGATGGCTATTTTGCTAACTTTCACAAGGAAAAAAGTTAGAAAAGGAGAAAAAAGAATAAGAAAGAAAAATAAAGAAAAATAAAATGGAATAAAAATAAAGCTTTCATCCTTGGAAAGTTTTTTTTTTTTCCATTTACTTGTACTTTTGTCATCATGTTCATGTTTTATATTGATTATGGTAAGATAGTTTTTATGTGGTAGTAATTTTTTATTTTTGCTTTCTTAAGTTGTTTTAAATAAAATTTCATCTTTTAAATTAAGAAGTGTGATTTTTCTTTGTTTGTTCATATGTTAGATTTTAAAATATATGTTGATGGTATTATGGTAGGATTAGTTTGATTGTGGTATGATAGTTTCCATATGGTGATTATTCTTATCTTTTTTTTATTTTTATTTTTCTTTTACAAGTTGTTTTTTAAGTAAAAAGTTTTAGTTTGAAATAAAAATGTGTTTTGCTTGTTAAAGTTTCATGTTTGACTTAAATGTGAAGGTATACTGTGTTTAATATTTTGTTCATGCTTTGGAAGATTCATGAGCTTGATGATTTTAAGCTTTACAGTTTAGGTGATGGTTTAAGCTAAGATTTTTAACCTTGTCATAGGTAAACTTTCAGCCAAACCTTATTTTTATTACTCAAATTTCCCGAAATATGTATTGGTTAGGATTGAGTAATAATCCATAACCTAGAAATTTGAATATAGTAAGCTTTTAAGGTTAGTAAGTTTTTTTTTGCCCTATCAACTTTGTTTTATTTTATTTTTATTTAAAAATAAAATAAAATTTCTAGGCTTTATCTTATCAATCATTTTTTAAGGTTATTTTAGTATCTTTAAACCAAAATCTGGTAGCTAGAGTTATGTTAACACTCTCATGTCAAACTGAACTTTTAAAGCCATTTTGGCATTTTTTAGGTTAAAATTGAGTCCCTTAAGGTTGTATTAGCACTTTTGTGTCAAAATTAAATCTTTAGAGTCATTTAGTATTTTTCATTAAAATTGGATATTTAGAGTCATGTTTGCACTTTCATATCAAAACCAAATCGTTAAGGTCATTTTGGTACTTTGACGTTAAAATAGGGTCTTTAGGGTCACATTAGTACTTTCATGTACCTTTAAAGTTTTTTTAGTCTTTTTGCCATAAAATAGTCTTTTTAAGGTTAGGTTAGCGCTTTCATGTCAATACCAAACCTTAGGCTATTTTAATATTTACTGGGTTAAAATGAGTCATACAATAATATTTTATTACATGTATTTTAATAAATAATAAGGCAAAATCCTTGAATTAAAAATAGTCCATAGATTTCTCCTAATATATGAAAAGGTCTTATCGATTATTTTAATGATAGAATATCTTCCTTAAAATAGTAAATTGAAATTTTTAAACATTTTCACAAAAAAAGCTTTCATATTTCTTTGATTTTATGGAAAGGTACAAAATTATTTTCTCTTTCAAAGGATTTAAAAATATGATTCCCTCTTAAAAGGAATGATTTTATTAATAATAAATAATTTGGAAACACTAAAATTTTTTTAAATAACGGGACCTAAAATTAACTTTAGTTGAGATTTAGGATATATGTGATTAAAGATACCAATTCATAACCGTTAAGAAGTGTTCATTCTTCCCCACTTGTAAACAACTTTTAAAACTTTCAATGATCTCTAGTTTATGATCACACCTTGAGATACATTATTTAGGGTTTTAAAACCTTGAATGACAAATTTCAAATAGGTGACCAATTTCATTAGTACTAAATTATTAGTGGAAACTCCCAATTCATCTACTATTTTGTAATATTCATATAGGAAAGTCAGGCAAATGAATCACTTTGAAGATTCAGTCCTAATTGTGATTCATATAATTTCCTACTTTGATGTGTGGGATTTATGTTTGTCATGTTATGATAGTTCAATTTTAAAGAAAATTTTCCATGTTCATGATGTTCTCATATTTATTTTCATGTTTTTTTACGTGTCCAAAATATTATAAATTTTTACAAGTTATTAATTAATCTTATATAAATTTTGATACATTCATGTATTAATATTAATTATCATCTCGTGCTTAATTTTTTTTCCTATTTGTTTTTGTATTAAGTCTCAATTCATCCCATAATTTGCATAATTTGTCATAATGATTTGATTTTAGCTCTAAATTTATTTATTTAATAATGAGATCATTGCATTTGCCTTACATTATACAACTAATGTTCCAAATTTTAATCTGATTTCTCGATGTATAATGAAGTGCATATTCTAGTAAAATCTAAAATCCAAGCCTTTTAGTCAAACTAAATTAGTTTGAAAGTTGGGCAACCTACTCGACTCGAAGTGGTAGGACCTGGTAAAATTTTTTTTGATTTGGGTCTCGAATCACTATTTAATCAATAAAAATATTTTTATTTAAATTTAATTATAAACTATACCAGTATTAATTTAAAAATTATTTTTGTTAACATTTTAATATTTTTAAATAGTAATTTTGGCTTATGGGCTGGTTTAGACCAAATTTAAGCCAAGGTAAGGAATTCAAAAAAAATTTTGGCTACGATCGAGCCTATGAATACCTTTAAGTCAAACCTTAAAAGTTAAACCACATACTTCAAATGGGTTTTGCTAAAAAGTGTCCCGAAAGCATTTTTTATATTATTTATTATAAAGATTTTGTTAAATTAAAGTTAATTTAAGTTAATATTTATAAGATTTTATAAATAGTGTAGTAGACAACAGTTATTTTGATTAATTTCAACACATTAAAAATAATAACTTACCTAAAATGATAACTTTAAATACTGCCTTTATAATACTCATTAGCACAATCCATATAGTAATATATGGTTACATTAAATGCAAGAGTTGACATACCTATATATGTAGTAACCCATGCGATGCATGAATTAAGACTAATCATATGTAACTATTTTCAAGATATATATATAATAGATATAATATAATGCAATTCAGATACCAAAATCATAATATATTTAAATTTTTATTAAGATATTTGACAAAAAGTCAAAACATATGTAAACAATATTTAAGTAGGAATAAATATCCAAAAGATAATATAAATATTATATTAGGCATGACAACAAAATATTAAAATAACAAACTAAAATTTTTATCATTTAACTCATGCAGTCATTTTTATACACTTACATGTTTATATAATTTTAAGATAAATTTGATCAACAGTTTTAAATGTTTAAGGAATGTACTTAATAGTATTTTAAAATAAGTTTGATTTATTTAAAAGTAAATGTTTAGGTATTTTTGCTTTTTAGAGGATGCCATTTAGACTTGCAACGCCTCTTGATACTTTTTAGAGATGTATGATGGCTGTATTTTTTGACATGGTAGATGATTTCTTAGTCTTTGGAAACTCATTGGATAATTGTCTACATAATCTAGCTTGTGTGCTTAAAAGATATGAGGAAACAAACTTAGTGTTGAATTAGGAAAAAGGTCACTTCATGGTCTAATAAGGCATTGGTTTGGGATATCAAGTTTTAAGAAAACGCATAGAAGTAGATAAGGTAATGATTAGGACCATTAACAAGGTTCCATGTCCAATTTTTATCAAGGGATTCCAAGTTTTCTTGGTCATGCCGAGTTCTATAAGAGATTCATCAAGGATTTCTTAAAGATCTCTAAACCACATTGTAACCTCTTTGAAAAAGAGATACATTTTTAGTTTAACGGTGCAAGCCTATCCTCTTGTGTGGAACTGAAGAAAAGACTCGTTTCTGCCCTCATCATTATTGTCCCAGATTGGAATCTTTTATTCAGGCTCACGTGTGATGCAAATGACTTTGTAGTTGGTACTATTATAAGACAATGAAAAGGGATGTTATTTCATTCTATCTACTATGCAAGCAAGACTTTAACTTATGCTCAATAAATTATACTACTACTGAAAAAAATTACTTGTTTTTCGCTTTGATAAATTCGGATATTATCTTATGGAAACTAAAGTTATTGTTTTCACTGATCATTCAAACCATCAACTACTTGAATGAAAAGAAAGATGACAAACCATGCTTGATTCGATAGATACTTCTCTAACAAGAATTTTATTTAGGGATTTGAGTGCATAAGAAAACCTTCTTTGGATTTGCCTAAGATTTTTGGAATTCATTTATTTCTCTCAATAATGGCTTGCTTTGGCTTTGGCGCATTTCATGTAATGGGGTTGTATGGTCCTAAAGTATGGGTGTTAAACCCTTATCAACTAACTAGCAAGGTACAGCTTGTAAATACAACGTAGGGCATGGAAGGCTTTAATCCTTTTCTTTCAAAGGGAATAGCCTCTTATCATATTGCAACAAGAACATTGGGTATATTAGTGGGCTTATTCCACCTTAGTTTCCAGCCCAAACATTTATGCAAATGATTACGCATGGAAAATGTTAAAATCGTCCTTTCTAGTACTATAACTGCTATCATTTTGCATCTTTTGTTGTTGTCAAAACTATATGGTATGGTTAAGCAATTATCCCATTGAATTATTTGGTCCTACTCATTACCAATCAGACTAAGGATACTTCCAACAATAATATATCAAAGGGTTAGTGCTAGATTAGCCAAAAAATCGAAGTTTATAAGGAGCTTAATCTAAAATTCCTAAAAAATTAGCTTTTTTTTATTACGTTAGCAATTATTTGGCAAAATGAGGTTTATGCAGAGTGGGTTTCAACAAACAACGAGGATAGAATAACAGCTGAGTGGTTAAGACACCTTATCTTTAGGGATAAAAAAGGGCATGAACTTTTTATACGTAGTATGCCTACTTTTTTTGAAACATTTTTGGTTGTTTTGGTAAACAAAGATAAAATTGTTAGAATGAATATCCCTTTTAGAAGTGCATAATCAAAGTATAATGTCGAACATGTAGGTGTAATTGTTAAGCTCTATGGCGGCAAACTCAATTAAGTAAGTTATATTGATCATACTACTGGGAAAAAATGCTAAACTGGCTCAATTGGGTGAAACATTTGAATCATATTCTGCTACTTTGAAATTTGATGGTGTTTTTTGTAGCAATCCAAGGGGTTGGTTTACTTTTGGGCATGCTTTCTTTCCTTTGTTTTTTTTCTTTGGACAAATTTGGCATGGTGTTAAAACCCTGTTCAATGTTGTTTTTGCCAGCGTTGATCCAGATTTGGATACTTATGTGGAATTTGGAGCATTTTGAAAACTTGGAGATCCAATTAGAAGAAGACAAGTAGTCTGATGCAAGATTTCTTTATTATTTTAGCTTTTATTTCCTATTTGTGATTTGACATAGGCTGCTGGAAAAATCTTGATTAAATTGTTGCCTTTTGTTTAATTCTTGTTCTTTCTTTATTTTATTTAGAAGATAATTTCGAATACATGTGTACAAAAGCTATATCTATAAATCATGATAGAATTGATGAAAGCATTAGTTTATACATTCCTTTTAGTATCTACTTTGAATTTTTTTTTTTTTGGTTATCTTTTCTTGGGAATTGCCTAAAGTTCCAACTAGAAAAATGAAATGATTTTTCATTATCTCAATTGAAGCAATAAGCCTCCCAATATTGGAAGGCTCACTACTTCAATTAGTCCCCATGTTCCTCGAATAGATCTCTTAATTGCTGAGAAGGTTGCCCAAAAGTAGTATATAATGC
>JAQSVH010195906.1:5615-16942 GCA_029448705.1 Adansonia digitata | reverse complement strand
ATCTTTTTTATTTTTTTATTCTTTGCATAAACAATGTGTAGATTCGATGTTCCAAACATCCAACTGTCAGGCAAATGAAATCAACAAAATCTCGACCGTCCAATTTCAATCAGAGGGTCCAAAATTGCACCAACTAAAACCGGATCTATCGCTAGGAAGTAAGAACAAACTCTGAAAGTCTGAATCCTATCGGTTAAGTCACGAACAACAACCTCAGCCACAAAGATAACTTCCAAGGTTGATTACATAATTTCTCCTTTTTCCAACTCTACCTTCCACCCAATCTCCAGGTCTCCCCTATCTCCGAAACCCCGGCAAACCAAAAATTTCCCACAAAAAATTGATTGGAAAAAAAAAAGAATTTCTTGGATTATGAGATTGTGAAGCAGATTTTGCCAGCACTGAATCTCCAAGCTTCATTTTTTAAAAAAAAAGATATAAAGTTTATTTTTCTGTTTTGTTTTGAATAAAGAGCGTGTAATGAATTATGATCCATTGAATTTCAATCTGTTTTTCCTGCGATTACTTCCATTCATTTTCTGTTGATTTTTCTTTTGGGGTCTGATATATGATACCCTCAAAAAAATCTGTCTTTTTCTCCATAGATGATGAGTCACCCATCATCATCCACCATATCTTGACGCCCACAAAATTCTTTATTTTTTCCCAAAATAATAAAAGATTTTTATTATTTTTTTAGATATTCTTTGATTATTTTAAGCACAGCCATGTATAAATATATAAAGTTTTTGTAGATACATATAGACAAAATTTACTAACAATTCCACCAACCGGCTTCCCCTCTCACTCATGAAATAGAAAATAAACCTTTAGCCTTTTTTCTCCTCAACAACCCAAGTTTCTTTTTTTCTTCCTCTTCATCTTCCTTGCATTTCCATTAGTAGAACCTTTAAAAAAAAAAAAAAAAGAAAAAAGAAAACTCATTCATGGAGCGGGCAAGGAGGGTGGCTAACAGGGCAATCCTGAAACGTTTGGTTAATGAAGCCAAGCGATCACGCAATGGTGAAATGAGCTCTTCTAAATTACCAGTTCTGTACGCACCTTCGAGGTATGTGTCTTCATTGTCACCATTTGGTTATAAGAGTTATAACAGATCAGATTTGTTAGGGGCTAGAAATTTGTCAAACAATGGTGTTGGCTCGCAAATTCGATCCATTTCTGTTGAGGCATTGAAACCAAGTGATACTTTCCCCCGCCGCCATAACTCTGCAACCCCTGAAGAGCAGACCAAAATGGCTGAGTCATGTGGATTTGATAGCCTTGATTCCCTTATTGATGCAACTGTGCCTAAAACTATACGTATTGATTCCATGAAGTTTTCCAAGTTTGATGAGGGGTTAACTGAGAGCCAAATGATAGAACACATGAAAATTTTGGAATCAAAGAATAAGATTTTCAAGTCTTTCATTGGGATGGGTTATTATAACACTCATGTTCCCCCTGTGATTTTGAGGAATATAATGGAGAATCCAGCTTGGTATACTCAATACACTCCTTACCAGGCAGAGATATCTCAAGGGCGTCTCGAGTCTTTGCTTAATTTCCAAACTATGATTACGGATCTTACTGGATTGCCTATGTCAAATGCTTCATTGCTTGATGAGGGCACCGCCGCTGCTGAGGCTATGGCCATGTGTAACAATATACTGAAAGGAAAGAAGAAGACTTTTATCATTGCCAACAATTGTCACCCGCAGACAATAGATATTTGTAAGACCAGAGCTGATGGTTTTGATCTTAAAGTGGTTACTGCAAATCTTAAGGATATTGATTACAGCTCTGGTGATGTTTGTGGGGTTTTGGTTCAGTATCCTGGTACTGAGGGTGAGGTTTTGGACTATGGAGAGTTCGTGAAGAACGCTCATGCTCAGGGTGTTAAGATTGTCATGGCAACTGATTTGTTGGCGTTGACAGTGTTGAAGCCCCCAGGTGAACTGGGAGCAGACATTGTTGTTGGCTCAGCACAAAGGTTTGGAGTGCCAATGGGGTATGGTGGCCCTCACGCTGCATTTTTGGCTACTTCCCAAGAGTATAAGAGGTTGATGCCAGGGCGAATTATCGGGGTTAGTGTTGATTCTTCAGGGAAGCCTGCTTTGCGTATGGCAATGCAGACCAGGGAGCAACATATTCGCAGGGACAAAGCCACCAGTAACATATGCACAGCTCAAGTAAGAGATTCATTGTTAATGTGTGGTTATTTTCATTTCAATGAATCGTCTTTGCTTTGTTTGAATTGATATATTGTTTTATCTAGGCATTACTAGCAAACATGGCTGCTATGTATGCTATTTATCATGGACCTGAGGGCCTAAAAACCATCGCACAACGTGTTCATGGTCTTGCTGGGGTATTTGCTTTGGGACTGAAAAAACTTGGCACCGTGGAAGTCCAGGGCCTTCCCTTCTTTGATACCGTGAAGGTTAAGTGTGCTGATGCCCATTCAATTGCTGATGCTGCTTACAAGAGTCAGATTAATTTGCGGGTTTTAGATGCCAAAACTGTGAGTGTGATTGCACCTACGGCTTTATTTGGTCTAAATTATTATATATCGGTGAGATTACATGGAGTTTGGTGGATTTGCAGATCACTGTTTCATTTGATGAAACGACTACTTTGGAAGATGTGGACAAGCTTTTCAAAGTATTTGCTGGTGGCAAACCTGTGGGTGCTGCTAACCTTTTTCATAATAAAAATGTTCACACTTGTATTATTTTGCCTTTTAACTTATAGTAACCAATTATCTAACTTTCAGGTCTCATTCACTGCTGCATCTCTTGCACCTGAGGTTGAGAATGCAATTCCTTCTGGACTAGAAAGAAAGAGCCCATATCTTACAAACTCGATATTTAACACGTATGGCACTTTCATGGAAAAGTTGAGCTACTTGTAGATTATAAATCAAATATGCCACTCTCACTTTTTATTTGTTTTATTTTCAGGTATCACACGGAACATGAATTGCTTCGATACATTCACAGGTTACAGTCAAAGGATCTGTCATTGTGTCACAGTATGATTCCATTAGGATCTTGTACGATGAAACTAAATGCAACAGCTGAAATGATGCCTGTGACATGGCCTGGTTTCACTGACATCCACCCTTTTGCCCCTTATGAGCAGGCTCAAGGTTACCAGGTGCTTATTTGCAAAATATCTCTTTACCTAGAACTTCTTAATGCTTTGTTTTTTCTTTTAATTTCATGTTAGTTTATTGATGAATTATGGTTTTCTATTCTATTAGGAAATGTTCAATAATTTGGGTGAGCTATTATGTACCATCACCGGGTTTGACTCTTTCTCTTTGCAACCGAATGCTGGTGCTGCTGGCGAGTATGCTGGACTAATGGTTATCCGTGCATATCATAAGGTAAGTTAAATTAACCACCTTATCTTTTAACTCATTCAATGCTTTAATTGATTATGCTGACGCATACTCGGGACGAATACTGCAGTCAAGGGGAGACCATCACCGGAATGTGTGTATCATACCTGTTTCAGCACATGGGACAAATCCTGCTAGTGCTGCTATGTGTGGAATGAAAATTGTTTCTGTTGGAACTGATTCCAAGGGTAACATAAACATTGAAGAATTAAGGAAAGCTGCAGAAGCTAACAGGGACAAGTTGTCTGCTCTTATGGTATGAATGATTACATTCATTGCTATGATTCTTTCTAAGGGCAGGAAATTGGCATTGCTCATGAAAATCCAACTTATTATTTCAATTTCAGGTTACTTATCCTTCGACACATGGAGTGTATGAAGAAGGGATCGATGAGATATGTAAAATAATCCATGACAATGGTGGTCAAGTTTACATGGATGGGGCTAACATGAATGCCCAGGTCTTTTTTTTTTCTTTCCTTGTTTTAACATTTCTTTAATTGTTTTACATTTTTTTTTTCTAAAGAAAACATTTTTGTTGTTTTTTTTCCCTTACAGGTGGGTTTGACAAGTCCGGGTTTTATTGGAGCAGATGTTTGCCATCTGAATCTCCACAAAACCTTCTGCATTCCACATGGAGGTGGTGGACCTGGCATGGGACCTATTGGTGTCAAGAAACATCTGGCACCATTTCTGCCTTCACATCCTGTGGTATATTCTCCCTGAGACATACCTATGCATCCATATGTACTAATTTCTTTGGCTTTTTCATTTTCATCTTATAAATCTTTAAGCTTCCTTGTGAAAGAATTGCATTCTAAAGGTTGGTTTGGACTGGATTTCTTTTCCGTATCTTATCTTTGGGATTTGCTAATTAGCAGTAGCCTATCATATAACTCTATAGACATTGACTGCACCTGAAATTCTGAGCATATCAAGTTGTTAGCAATGCCTTTCTGCAATTACAATTTAGTGGTGGATGCTTCTGCCGCAAGATATTTTTGATCCAGCGTTGATTTCTTCGTAATCATACTGTAGGTACCTACGGGAGGTATCCCAGCCTCTGATAAATCACACCCTCTTGGTACCATTTCTGCTGCACCTTGGGGCTCTGCACTTATCTTGCCGATATCATACACTTACATAGCCATGATGGGATCTAAGGGACTCACTGATGCTTCGAAGATAGCTATTTTGAATGCAAACTATATGGCAAAACGCTTGGAGGTACCTTCCTTTTTTCCTTGAAACTATGTGATTATAATCTGTAGAAATCGAAATGCATGTTGATCTCCATGAAAAAGCATGATCTCTCTTTTACCATTATAGCAAGTGATATATCTTTAAAACTGGCCCTTGCTAATTATGACGGTGGTTTTTTCTCATTTATGCTTTAACTTGTATGTGTGTATATATATATACACACACACACATACAATATACAGCGAGAAATATTCCATCTCATCGTAAACCCTGCTCGAACCACGGTTTCAACTTGAGACCTCCAAATCGAATATCAAAAGTTCTAATTCTTCGGCTGTGTTATTGAGAATCATGTATATTTCTTTTACTTTTTCTTATAATTATATAAGCAAAATTTTATTGTAGTAAATTAACTGTAATAATTATAAGCTTGAGGTTATAAGTTATTGGTCCTAATACAATATCAACTTTCTCATTTTTCTATTTTGGTAATTGATTTGTGTTTTCAGAACCACTACCCCATTCTTTTCCGTGGTGTTAATGGAACAGTTGCCCATGAATTCATTGTGGACTTGAGAGGTTTTAAGGTAATTATGGTACACAACTTTTTCAACTGTCTTCTCTTTAGCCTTCTGTTTGTTCCCATCACTGATTTGCAAGCCACCATTGCTACAGAATACTGCTGGAATCGAGCCCGAGGATGTTGCCAAACGTCTTATGGACTATGGATTCCATGCTCCTACAATGTCGTGGCCTGTTCCTGGCACACTCATGATTGAACCTACCGAAAGTGAAAGCAAGGTATGATTCACCAAGCATCTTTCTGTTTTACCAACATTTGGTATAACAAGATTCGTCTTCACTTTTTCTCTCTCGTGTTCATATTTGATATCTTTGCAGGCGGAGCTGGATAGGTTCTGCGATGCTCTTATCTCCATTAGGGAAGAAATTTCTCAAATTGAGAATGGAAAAGCTGATATCCACAACAATGTTCTGAAGGTGAAATGGCTTGTTTCCCCAACCATATTTTTTTTCTCACTTTTTCTTTAGATAACAACAAGCAATAACCAATATATATTCCCAGATTTTATTCATGCGTTAAGAGTGAGTTTCTGTAATGTGCTTATGCAGGGAGCTCCTCATCCACCATCTTTGCTCATGGGAGATGCATGGACTAAGCCATACTCTCGGGACTATGCTGCTTTCCCTGCTTCCTGGCTTCGTGCTGCTAAGTTCTGGCCTACTACTGGTATGTTGAGCATGAATTTGCATGTTTATTCTTAGCCTTTGCTTAGTTATGTCAACAGCTGAACTCTTCGCATTGCTGTAATATCAGGACGTGTTGATAATGTATACGGCGACCGCAATCTCATCTGCACCCTTCTTCCAGTCTCACAGATGGTTGAAGAGGAGGCTGCTGCCAATGCCTAGTCCCCATCTTTGTTGCCATTGATCTGATACACTTCTTCACAAATAAGGAAGTTGAAACCAACATCTTCTTTTCCATCAAAAAGGGGAAAAAAAAAAGTCTAATGTCTTTCTGGCTAATGTACATAATCCATCCACCATTTGCATATGCTCAGCTAAGCTGTGACTTTCATTTGATTGGTGTACTTATAATCAGCTGCTTTATTTAAAAAAAAAGGAATTTGTTTCTACTCGCAACTCAAATGCTGCGATTATTGTTCCTCTATTTTATAAAAGTTATAGTTTAGAAATGAAGAAAAGGATCATATATGCTGGAATTTAAATCAATTGGGCTAAATCCCTAAAACCTCGATTTGATTCCAATGAAATGATTGTCTAAGCACAGCTGATTAAAAGCAACAAAATACAAGCACTTGCCTAATAAAAATCAGAATAACTACCTCAACAGTATGGTTTAAAAGCTCCACAATTTGAGTTTAGAAACTTGTTACTATAAAGAATGGCCTTAAATATAAAAACTACTGCATCTAAAGTCAGACTGAATGAGCAATATTGATGACAATAGATACTCCTATTAACTTGTTAAGCATTTTCAATGGAGTAAATTAAAATGTAACAAAAAAAGTCCCCCCTCCCCACAACCTCTTTTTTCCAATTCCAGCAAATGAACAATATCCATTTCCTTGAACAGGACCTGGGCTTCAAATTCTGACTCTATAAGTCAAAATTTCCAGTTGGCTCATGTCTTCTCTAACCCCAGTTCATTGCCAGCTCCATTTATAATTATATCTAGTCTGCCAGATTCTTGCCAGCCAATTTCTGTCACCGTTAAACCAACATTAGCTTAGAAAAACCTTGCCTGCCAGCCAGCTAGAGCTGCTCATTGTTCGGGTAGGTTCGGTTTGAGTAAAAGTTTTTAATTCAAGTTAATTTGAATTACTATTTATATAATAAAATATATTTTTATTTATATATAATTATTAAAATTATTTTTTAATTTTTTTAATATTATTTTAAATAATAATGTATACTTTCACGTTAAAAAAATTACTCGAACCGTTGATCTGAACCATTAACAACTAATATTCTACCTCCTTTAGGATTATCAAAATTTACCACCCCCTAATGGATAAACACAAAACCATAAAGAGATAAACATAAATGGTTATAAAGATTTGGTTGAAGACCAAATTAGACCTCCATCTTTGCATATAAAAAGCAGCCTATGTCACTTAGGCAAAACCAAGAGTTTGTTGCATTCCTTAAGTAAATTCTTTTTTATCAAAACAAGCAATACAAACTTTGTTGCTGAAAATGACAAAAACAAGCATAGGGGACAAATCCTTTGGTTTTAATTCTTTTCTAGTCAACTCAAAATTTGCCCTAACTATATAAGAACTAAGTTTGCTTACAATAACCTTGCTTTTTACTAAGAATGCTTTCAAATGTTATAGGTTTAGCTATTTCTTTTCTATTTCAAGATAAAAATACAAAATAGTTTTGAATACGATACGAAAATATATTATAATGATAACATGTTAACACAAAAGCATTACAATAAATACGATACAATATTTTTAATACATGTATCTTATTTGTATTTAGAATTTTAATATATTAATTTGTATTACATTTATATTTATACAAACTTATCCATTGTGCAGAACATTTGCACTTGAAAGATTGAAAAAAAAAATAGGAAGCTGCCATCAAAAAGGGATTTATTTGACAAAGGGAGGGTGTTTGAGTTCAATTGTCACTTCTCTATATCCTACAATGCTTATGTTGTTTTCTCCTTTCAGGAAACTGCCCAAAACAAGATAAACTACAATATGGATAAAATCATAAATGTTTATCTTCTCCTTTTTCTCTTTTTCTTGGTTATTTTCTTTTATTATTAAAATGGTAGTATGTGAATAAAGAAACGATTATAAACGTTTAGATTTGAATTTTATATTTGTTAAATCGTACTTTTTAAAGGTAAATTATATGAATCAATTGAATTAAATTTTAATTTTGGATCATTGTCATTTTCTTTTTAGTTCTACTTAGTTTGTCAATTGTGTTAGAGAAATTTTGAAGTTTTGGATGAAATTTTCTTAAAAAGAAAAAAAAAAAAGAAAGAAAATATATACAAAAACTTTGAAACCCTTTTCTCTTCTTCTAAGTTTCCTCTTGATTAGTTTTCATTACTTCAAACTTTGGACAACAAAATCAACATCTTGAAGTTGGGAGATTATAACAATGTTTAAACCATGTTGTTGATAACTAGTAAAGTTAGGCATCAGTTAATAATTGCATCGAGTACCGGCAGAACTTGTGCAATAATTTCAGGATTATGCATTTTTATTATTCCATGTAAAGTAAATCTAATAGTTTTTTTAGACATATAACGTTTTATATGATATAAATCATAATATAATATAAAATACGATAAGATATAAAAAAATTAATACAAATATGATATAAACACGTGAATATATCAAAATTCATATAACATAAATTATTGACGTATTAAAATTTATATAAATATATAATATTTTAAATATAAATTATTTATCAAATCAATAAATACTCGATTGTTACGAGGAATTTGTTAAATAATCTAAATTTAAAAGTGAATAACATTTGAAATATGATTGATCAAAATTTCTTTGCAATAAACTTAAAATCTAAACAAATATTTGACTCAATAATTAGCTCATGATGCTAACTCTAAGCAAAGTTTGAAATTTTCATCTCTTAAGTAAAAAATCAAAAATCAAAAAATCTAAATCTAAAAAAATAAGGATGAAATGTCTAAGTTTGTTGGAATATTCTAAGCCATTTGTTAATTTGATTCTCTTCTCTATAATCACTTTTAATTAAATATAAATATATATATAATTTAATCTGATTGAATCAAATCGGCCTCTCATTAAAATTTTTACTTTATATTTAGTTCAATCATTTTAGCAAATTCAAAATGTATATATATTTTTATTTTTTTAAACAATATTTAAATTTAAAATTAAATTTAAATAAAAATAACTTTTATTAATTTAATAATAATTTGTACCGCCGCCCCCCTAAATGCGACCTGAAACAAAAACATAGGATTGGGACCAACCAAACCCCGGCAAGCCTCCAGAGGCACATGCCATTGTTACCAACTTGCTTTTCAAGTCAATATCCTACAAAAGGTTTCTCCTTAGCAGCTTCTCAAAATCCCAAAACCCCACACACAACTCCAATTCCTTTGTTTTTTTTTTTTTTAATTGTGTTGTTTGTTATAGTTTTTTCTTTTTTTGTTTAGGCTAAGCCATCAGCAGTTCATAGGTCAAAGGGTCTTTATCACATAAATTAAATTAATATTTAACCAATTCTTCAACCCTCCTTCCATGAGGGGAAAAAAATAGTATAATTGATGGGATGCACGAACGCATTCTTTCATAGGCAAAATATATAATTTATATATGTAATTATATATATATATAGATGTTCATTACATGCAAACTATGGTTTGGAAAAATTAAATTGGTAAAATATATATATTCATTGTGTGGTTAAAAAAATAAGAATAATTACTTAATATACTGACAGCGAAATTTTTTAACTTTATAAGCTGAAAATATTCTATGTATCTATAATATATAGTTTCAGATAATAATTTAAAAAATAATGTGAAAGTTATACTTTAAGAAATAACAAAATGTTAAATATAAAATTACATAATTGACCCTAATATTGTCATTAAGATTAGGTTCTTAACTAAATTGAATGGCTCAATTGATATTAATTAACTCATGATTTAATCATTTTTTTTTTTTATAAAATTAATATGGATAGTAGCCTGTTATTGCACATTAAAGCATCATTGCTACTTAAGGATAAGTGTTATTTTGGTTTTAAAAATGGCTTAAATGTCATGAGAATGAAAACCATCCAATTCAAGGTAATCATTGAATGAAAACCTAACATAACATAAAAAAAAAAAAAACTCAAAACATCAAGATCAAGTTAATTAAAGCTTTCTATGAAATTAATAAATTAGATTTTTCGATTAAAATTATCAAATTTATTATTAAGTGTTTTTTATTTAATTTATAGTAATATAACGAGATAACATTCAATAGTTATGATTTTTATTATGCTTATTTTAAAATTATAACGCGTGAAGAAAATTATATCATGAATTTACTCTAATTTATCTATCGATTTACTTTTTTTTCCCAATAGTCTAAAAGCATTGTAGCACCCCAAGAAAAAAAAAAAAAAACCTAAGATGGATAAATAGTTACGATTAAAAAAAATTTAATCGAAGTATCCGATCATTTAATCCAATGATTAATATATATTTTAATTTATTTAATAAATAAATTAAATGGTGTAAAAGCAAAGACTATGGATAAATAGTAGTACTTGAAGGAGTCGAGGTATTTCTTTAGCTTATAATTTATATTTGTGAGTTTGCATTGGAGGGAATGGGCAAAAGGTTAATTTAAAGTCATTTGAAGTGGTGGTCGCTTAACCGAGAAGAGTGCGCAGGTTAAGCGAATATGCTTTTAAACTAGTGGGCGTAGGTTAAGTCTGCAGATAAAATGGAATAGAGAATAGAAAACAGCGAAAAGCAAGAACAAAATTTTAAAAAACAAAAGCGGAAAAGGAAAAAAAAAAAAAAAAACTTAGTGCAAGAAAACCTATTTCTTACAAAGAAGGAAAAGAGAAATCGAAAATAAGAGAGGAAAGAAAAAAAGTCGCCGTTGATGATCGATGCCAAAAATGAAGCATCTGTTAAGAAAACTCCACATCGGCGGTGGTTTAAATGAGCACCAACGATTGGCGGAGGCGCGGCCCGTGATCAGCCCAAGTCCGAGCCCGAGTCCGAACTCGAATTCCAACTTGAACTCGACGAACGTGACTGGACCGGGGACGACGTCGTCTTCTTCGTCGTCTTCGGTTAGTTCAGGGACAATGGGGAGAATCGGGGCCGTTGAATCGGTCGGGGGAGATCGGGCGGTTGGAGATGAGGTGGATTTTAATTTATTGGAAGAAGAGTTTCAGATGCAGTTGGCTTTGGCGATCAGTGCCTCGGATCCCGAGACGGCCCAGATCGACGCTGCTAAAAGAATTAGTCTTGCCGGCTCCGACACGAACGCTTTCGTTGAGTTACTCTCGCTTCGTTATTGGGTAATATATTCTTTCCTGTTTTCAATTTTTAAAAATTTCTATGACGTAATTAGGTTTCTCAGTTTTAGGTTATCGAAGTTGCATACTTTTTCCCCCTTAATCTGGTTGTGAGGTCATTATATCT
>JAQSVH010195895.1:0-16942 GCA_029448705.1 Adansonia digitata | reverse complement strand
ATAATTATAATGTATTAAATTTATTTTATTTTCTCGTGCATAATTATACTAAGATTATGACATGTATATATATTTATTTTTCATAATCATGTTTTTTTCTTGTTCATTTTTAATGTATTATATATACTTATATAAATTTTAATATATTAATAATATGTTTTATATAAAATTTGATACTTTAGTGTATTCGTATTGTGTTAACTTTTATATCATGTCATATTTTAATTACTGTATAATACAACATAAAAAATAAATACAATACAAATATATAAATGTATCACAATTTATATAAAATAAATTATTAAAATGTCAAAATTAATATAAAAATATAATACTTTAAATTCAATAATAACATGAAAAATAACATACGCCTTACATAAATATATAAAAAATGCATAAATCACAAAACTTAAAAATATAGCAAAGGAAGCAATCAATCTCAGACTTAGAGAGATTGCTTTAATTTAGTCTTTTAAAACTTTTAGATAATATTATTTATATATTTATATTATATTTTAATCGTATTTAATGTATTTTTATATAAAGTTTAACACGTTAATAATTCGTATTATATAAATTTTAAGATATTTATGTACTTTGTTATTTCATGTCAATTATTATTGTACTTTAATTATTTTCTTATATCGTGTTTGTGTCATTTAATTTTAACTACAAAAGTTAAAAAAATTATTTCCTCCTTACTAATTATTTATTATAATAATTATAAATTTTAAATATTTATATTTGAATGACTAATTTGTAATTTTCCAAAAAATGAAAAAAAAAAAAAGGTTCCAGCCTAATATTCAATTCTTTAGGGTTACTTTAATATAATTTTTGTAGATTATAGATGTTTAATTCTATTTTTTTCTTTTTTCATTTTAGTGGAAATTGGAATAGTTTTTCTTTTCTTCTTTTTTCAATCAACATTCTACAACAATTATTTTTTGTATTTTACATGAAAAATATTAGCCTATTTTCATAGAATAAAATTATAAAATATTAATCCAATGATTACAAAAAAATATACATTATTATGTAATTCAACAATTATATTAAGTTTTCTTTTTCTTAACAAACGGAGTGTTAATGTGTAGAATATTTTGAGCTGATCAAAGTAATTATAAGTATTTATTATGCTTTTAAATTGTCACTGTAAATATTTTTTATTTTTAGAAACAAGAATTTTAATTTGATTGAAAGTATTTTCATTTAATATATTTCTTTATTATAAATAAAAATAATTAAATTTCATATTAAATTATTTTATTCCATAGTTTTAATTTTTCATCAATCTTAAAATGAAAATGAATTTATTTGATAAAAATAAAAGAGACTTAAAATTTACATTGATTTTTTTATGTACATAAATTTTAATTTTATATTAAAATAAAAAAAAATTTTATAAATTTAAAAATTTAACCAACTTTGCATGTTAATGCATTTATTAATTTTAGTTATTTGTAAAATATACAATTACATATTTTGAAATAGATAAAATATGTATTCACATACGATATACGTAACAAAATTACTAGTACATCTAAAAGCATGGATGTGAATAGTCATTCCAAGGGAAATAGTCATTGTTGTTCACTAATATCTAAATTGCCACTATAAATTATTTTATTTTACTATCAACAAGACTTATCCAATTTATAAGTAAGGGCTTTAAATTTAATAAAAAATATTTTAAAAGTAATTTATTTGATAATAAATAAAAAGCAGTAAAAGTTTATATTAAATTGTTTTATTTTGAAGTTTTAAGTTTTTATTACTCTTAAAAAAGTAAATAAATTTATTTGATAAACAAAAAAGTTAAAACTTATATTAAATTTTTTGTTTTCATACTTTTAATTTTATAGTAACGTTAAAAATAATAAACTCTATATTAGTTTGATATAATTTGCATATAAAAATAATTTTATATGATAATACAAATTTCGTTAATGAATATATTTATTAATTTATTTATTTATAAAAGATATTATAATATAATCAAATTCTCATAGAATAATAAGAATTCACGTGTAATACTAATTGTTAAAAAATCTTAACTAATGAGTTGTAAGTTAATATTTATATATGTAAACTATATAACAGACAAAAAGGCTTTTAGTTTGAGTTTTTTTTTTATAAGAAATATTAAGAATTTATAAAACTTTACATTAAATTAATTTAGAAGGAAAATAACACACATAACCTAAATTTTGAAAGAATGCAAGATTGATATAAGTATGAAATTAATATATTATTTTTAAATATATAAAAATTCTGATTCAACGCAATAGTTATCATTTGAAATTTTCAATATTT
This sequence comes from Adansonia digitata, assembly GCA_029448705.1. NCBI lineage: Eukaryota > Viridiplantae > Streptophyta > Magnoliopsida > Malvales > Malvaceae > Adansonia > Adansonia digitata. The sequence continues at coordinate 14,626 of JAQSVH010195895.1, read as the reverse complement.
TTTCATTAAAAAAAATTTATTGATTTCCATCTAATCCAAAAACCATAACTACTCTATGTATTATTACAAATAATCCATATAATGCAAGCAAAATATATAACAAAGCAAATATAGAATTAAATTTATAGTCATTTTGGTTTGCCAGTCAAGAAAAAAAAATCACAGTCGAAATTTGTCTTATTATCCGCAACCTAAGCCTCGTTGCCTGTTAACAGAGAAGACATTAAACTAACCATTAACAATTGAATGTAGTATTGAATTAGGTATTATTAAATATTAACTGTACGTTTGATTTAGTAGAATATAATAAAGTTATAATGAAATATTATTATGTGATAATGAAATAGAGTTAAAATAAAATAAAATAATTATAACAGTAGTTTAGTATAATAAAATGTAATACTATAGGATTTGAATTTTCAACAAAAGAGATTCGAATCCTTTAAAATAATTTTATATTTTGCAAAAGATTGAAATAACCATTCAATAGGGGAAGCACCGAATAATTATGCTAATCTTGGTCAAAACAAGATCATAATTAACTATGTAGTTTATCTTAAAGTTATGTGTTCTTACTTTAAAGTTATTACACTTATATTTTATTATTTTTATCTTTTAACAAGAATATAAAGGATGAATATTGATATAATATAAATATTAATTAAATTTTGATATCAATCTTTTTTACAAATAATGTACGCATAATAAATTAAATATATGTATTTTATCTAATATTATGGCATGTATGATGAAGTATACTTATATATACAATGAACTTAGGTTCAAATATGTGTAAATGCGCTTTTGGAGCTTAGAATATAAAACAAATGAGTAAAGATAAAAATTTGTGTATTTTCACATTATATTTGTATTGTTATATATTATTTAAAAATTATCTTTAAATAAAATATTTATATAATTTATCATAATAATTAATTTTAATTTTAAAATTTTATTATTTTTATGTTATAATCATATTAATATATTATTATAAAAATAAAATTGATTCAATATCATAATTCAAATATTAGTTTCATTTAAACTTAATCTTTGAAATATAACTCATTGCATCAGCACTTTTGTCTTGTTTAACAAGAGGGAAAATGTCGATAATAATCCTAATAATCATCGCCACCCAAAATCAGCTCAATCAATCACTTCCAATCCCCAGTAAATATCATTTGATACGAGTTTGGCATTTTGTCCATTAATTCCCCATCGTTAAAACTCTCTCTCTCTCTCTCTCTCATCCTCAGTGGTTAAACATCATTTGATAGGATCTCTCTCTCTCTCTTCAATTCCCAGTTGGTTAAATATCATTTGATGGGATTTCTTTAGGATTTTTTTCCTTTTTTTTCCATCATTTTTGGCATTTTCTCCACTAGTTCTCCGTTGTTAAAGCTCTCTCTCCCTCTCTCTCTTTTCTTATGCAATAACAACCGTTTAATTTATAAGCATATCAGTTATGGAGTGGTTTTTTTGGTTAAACTAGAGTTATCCCTGCTTAGGTGAGAGGCTTTTTAATTTTTTTTCATAATTTTTAATTAGTTATTAATTAAAATTTAATTTTAAATTAAATTTTATTAAATAATAATTATGTGTTGAATTTTGTATTTAGAATAAGATAATGTTTTAAATTGATTTAATTAATATATAAATTAATTACTTTAAATATATTATTTAAAAATAAATAAAATTTTTTTATGAGTGAGTTAGGTACAGACTCTAAATAAATCTGTGAGTCAATGTGTAAATCAATCCATTTAAATATATTATTTAAAAATAAAATAACTATAATTAATAAAATAAATTTTTTATTTTTTCTAAACAGGTTGGTATGAATTTTAAATTGACTCTTGAGCCAACATGCGAATCAACCCCTTTAAATACATTATGTAAAAATTAAATAAAAATAATTGATTAATAAAATAAATTTTTAAAATTTTCATGCTTGTGATGTATGTATCGTAAATCGTCTCACGGGTCATGTACAAAATAATTTTTTTAAATATTACATTTAAAAATAAAGTAATAATAAAAAATTTAAATTTATTTTTAAACTTTTTTCGAACAAATTGAGTGCAGGATCTAAATTGATTCATTATCGTGTAGATTAATTCCTTTAACTACATCATTTAATGCTAATAATCTCTTTGCCTAGTGGTTAGAAGAGTGTAAAAGTTAGTATGTAAACTTAAGTTCGATCTTAAGTATCTTTTTTCCATCCCCAATTTATTCAAAAGTACATTATTTAAAAATAAAATAAATTAAAAAATAAAAAATAAAAAATAAAAAATAAAAAATAAAAAATAAAAATATTGAATAAAATAAGTTTCTTTTTTTACTTTTTTTCAAGTGAGTTGAGTACGGATTTTAAACCAACTCGTTAGATACCATGCTAATCAACCTTTTAAAAATATAATTTAAAAATAATAAATAAAATATTTTATTTTATTTTAATTTTTGCACAAATAAATTAAATATAAATATTAAATTAACTTACAAGTTTTCTTGTATATCAATCTTTTCAAAATAATAAAAACTTTAAAGGAAAAATAAAAAATTAAAAATAAAACCTGCCATGTGGCGAGTAAGAAGCCCACCACCTGGCAGGCAAGAATCCCTTAGGGATTATATATATATATATACATATACGTTGTGTATTGATATTAAAATTTCATTTGTATTAACAGTAATATTAATTTCAATAAATTAAAAATGACATTGATAATGAAATTAGATATTACATTGATGAGATTAAAATAATGGTAATATATATTTAAATTTGATAGTGATGAAGTGAATTATAATGAGAAAAAATGATCACATTAAAGATATTAAATTAAAATTTGTATATATAATATATAATTTATATTTATATTTTTATTAAATAATAAAATATATATTAAAACTCTATTTATATTAAATAATAAGTAAAATTTATTAAAATTATATTTTTATTTAAAAAATAAATAAATTAATAAAATAAAATAAAATAAAAATAAATAAAATTTAAAAAAGTGAAGTGGGTAAAAGGAAATTACCCTGCACTGGGGGTTCAATGTTTATTGAACGTTTGAGCATCAGTCAAAAACTGAAGCTTCAATAGGGTGCTATATTGGCACGATGAGACCGAAATGAGGTCTAAATAACTTAACGAACTGAATATATATATATATATATATATAAAAGAAAAGTAAATTTGCTTATTTGTATTAGAAGAGATGCTAAAAAGTTTTAAAAATTATTTATTTTAATAGTTCGAACATTTGTGATTTAAAATTTAATGCTTTTATTTTTAAATTTTTATATTATTTAAGATAATATATTATATTTGTCTCATCTCTACTTTTAGACTATTTAGAATAGCCCTTGCAGTACAATAGTAATATATTTCATTTAAACGTTTCTAGAGCTGTTGTGCTGCCTTTGTATCTCAGCTTCCCTAGAAAAAATATTTTAAGTTAGATATAAATAAAAACTTTATAAACATTAAATAACATATATAAATATATATGTATATATAATATGTGTGTGGAATCATGCGTTGTGATTTTCGAAAACTTCTAAGAAGAAATTAATGTTGTAGCTAATGGACAAAAAGGAACAAAGCAGAAAAATGCATATCCAAAACGCTTTCCCAATGCTAAATGTATTTGGGATTTAGACATTTAAAATATCTGTAAGTTCTTTTAAAAAATATATTTATTTATATTATAAGGAAACGATGTTTGCACATCTCGTACCTGACTCAATGCATGATTAGAGGTATATACGTTCTATTTATATCTTTTACCATGTTTCATTGGGCATGAAATATGTATAAATTTGTACATTAAATAAATATACATGCTTTTATCAATTGCCAAAAAGAAAAAACCCGCACGCGTTTTGATTACTGTAAGATATGTTCTTTTTACGTGTATTTTGCACAGTACAACGCTTCCTTTGTAGGGCGCATCTAGGTAGGGCTCTCCCTTTATTTACACTCACATGGAGTGCGGGCCCAAAAACAGTTGTTAGTAACTCGCCCGTATAGTTTAAAAGACATGTTTGAGATCCCTAACTTGTAAGTCTAAGGCCCATTTTATATCATTTCAATATGAAATTTGTGACATTTTTCATGTCAAATTGTATAGCATTCTTGATTTAGACCTACTTTGACCTTGGTATCTCTCATAAGGATTCATATAAGTGAAAAGTTCGATAAATTTTGATAGCACTTGTTATAGGTTCAATTATCCAACCCAAAAGATATATCTATTATGTGTAGCAAGACTCATGACTTATAAGCTTAATACACACCCCATCTCTTTTTGATATGAGATCTATTACAAAGTATTTTTCTTTGATATACGCTATCTTTGGATTGCGCATCCTAGGATAGTGCTCTCTATATAGTAGCATCCTTTAAGCTGCAGTCGTGGCATTGCAACCAACAATCAACTTATGCAGTGTGCGGATTTTTAGAATGTTTTAAAAAGCATGGTTTGGAATGCAAGTGCTTTCTCTTTCTAAATGCATATTTATATTCATATATGTATTTACATTCACTCACGGTTTTATAATTATATTCAAATTCGTATTCATTAGTTATGACTATTTTCATCCACAAGATTTGTATTCATAATGTAACCTTGGAGAGGGTAAGTATAATGCTAACTTGTAACAGCACTGATTCATCCTTAATGATAGGGTCCAAAATGTAGTTAAATCAATGAACATTAGGCTACAACCACTTCCAACATAGCGGCAATGTCATATTCATACGTAACCTCGCAAATGTTGGGTACAATTCTAGCATATAATACTATTGTATTTACCCTCAACGGTTGGATGCAAAATGTTGCCAAAATCAAATCCAAATTCAAAACTAATAACCATTCCTATTCAATCGACATATAAAATTTCAAAACCATAATAACCAAGATATTTCTCAAAATCATATTCATATCAAACATATTTCTTAATATATAATTTCAAGATAAATTCAAAGCATAATAAGCAATAATTTTTAGCTTTAATCATTCTTATTTTCATAAATATTCATTCAAAATATCCATTTGAAGACATATTTTCATATAAAAATATACAAAATCATTTTTAACTTATTTAAACACATATATTATATATTTATAAAATAACTGAAGATTTGGTAAATCACTTATCAAGCAACCTGAGTATACCAACCTTAAAAATCCAGTTGAAATATACATTAGGTACATTTATATAAAGCATAATTACCACTAGGTTCACTATGTCAATATTTTATGCACATGCACCTATTGATTTCTTCTAATTAACTAAAATTAAACGGGTTGGCTTATTTGAAGAGGTCACACTTACATCTAGTTACACTTTTCTAATACTTAAAAAATTGATAAAAATTATAATGACTTCTCAAGAATTTTTTTGTTATAAAATCAAAACTTTATTTATTTTTGAAAAGTTCCATAATATCCATATAATTAACATTCTTGCAATTTATAACAAAATATATCAAATATTAATCAAAATCATATTTTAAACATTAAAGACAAATTTTTGAACTTTTCTAAAAATTTCAAGTCACATTCATTTAGCTTAGTTTGAACTCTTATAACTTACATTATAGATTGACGCTATAAATTTATCTTATACCAAAATAATGTCCACGTATCGTACAGCAAAAAACAAATTTAGATAAAAAAAACTATGGAGGTCAAATATACATGTTTCAAAGGTAATAATTTGTTTAATCACATCCATTTTTACCCAAGATTTCTAGGATTCATGCTTATTTAACTTTTTTGGGCTTTCTATTCATTTAAGGCATAAAACCCCATGTCATGACCGTAGAACCAAATTAAAATTCATATTTCGTAGCATAAAAATAACCCAAGAATTGAGATGGACAGTGGATTTTCGACAGCCTAGATTTGATTGTTCAATACTATTGGATTTAAAATCAAAATGATCATATCTTATCATTTACCCAGCTAAATCAAGTGAAACTGTTTCATTAGCACCCTAAGGCTGAGAGCTTTCTAAAAATGAAATTGCATTAAAAAAAAAATTAACTAGAAGAGTTGCTGACTATAGATGCTAATCATTACTTCATGTATTATCAAGTAATTAGGCACTATAATATTAATGTAACCTAGGTATACCCACAAAAGACAAAAATTTGAGTGTCACAAGACCCTTGGTAAAGAAGGCAATTTTAGGGCTCTTGGAATTTCTCTTTTGATATTCCTTTTCAAAATTTCTAATCACCATACTTTTCATCATTCTTAACCACCTTCTTTCTTCATCACCACATTAGTTTTTCAAAATTTGCTACAGTATTGGGTGAATTTTCAAACTAAAATGTGTCTAAACAAGATATCAACACATATATAAATAGAAACAATATCTAATGTGATTCGGCCTCAACTACCAATATCCATGTACAAGAGAGAAAAATCCACTAAAATATAAAGATTACAAATAGTATAAAATCCTTCTTAAACTAACACTAAACTTAAGCTGTCCATGGTTTTAGGTTTTAAACACATGGAATATGGTCTATCCCATTACCCTGATATTTTACTAAACTTTTCTTTGCATCCTTACACATCTCCTACGTAAAGATCTATAAGGTTTACATCTTTTTCATTATCATATTTCTTCAAAAATCATAACATCAATGCAAGATCTGCATCACTGAATCAATAGGGAATTATTCCAGCTACGACCAAAACATCATTGCAGCCAATTTACTCTTCCATATCTCTGATTTTAGGATCACAATCTGCAACGGGTAATACCTCAAAACTGAAAAATCATCATTGCTTATAATTGCATCATGATCAATCTCGAATCGTGTTAAATATTCTTTTGTGTGTATGTGTTAATCTCATATTTGAATATGTTTTCGCTTGAAAATTCTTAACAAGTGGTATTAGATCCAACCACTATATCTCTCAATTGCAATTGTGAGACATGGTAGTGACATCGATATTGCATTGTTCACCCAAGGTTCATCAAGTTAGCATAAAGCCAACTAGCATGGGCATTAAAGTTACGAAGCATGGTGGATTATTATGTGCCTAATTGCAAGGTATGTGACTTAAATCCCACATGAAAAAGTATTGAATTTCCTTGTGGGTGTGGTTCTCTAAAAGTTTATATCATACAGTCTTCATTTCCTTCAATTCCTGATATAACCCTTTTTATTTATTTGTATCACTTCCTTTTCTTTCGAAAGAATATATATACATGAAATTATATTAATGGGACAAATTTTCTAATCTTTTCCATTGAAAAAATAATAAGAAAGCTAGAAACCTTTTTCATTGAAATGTTCCTAAACTAAAGTGCTACTTTTTTTCTTTTTTAGGTTCTAAAATAATGATTAAATTAACAAAAAAAATTTACAATATTCATACAGATAAAAAATATAAAAAGTAGGTGATAATAAAATGGAACTATTAATCAATATTTTTGTACAAAAGAGATGGCAATCTCAAGATAGAAAAAAGGTTCCAAATATTAGGATTTTAATTTCAAACTTCTTAAATTTTGCCTCTTAAAATGATTTCATGAACCAATTAAACTAGATAATTGATTCAACTATTAATCAATAAATGTGTTCACCTTTTACAACCCAATTTAAGGTGGAGTAGGTAGCTTATCTTTATCCAACTCTAAACACCAAAGAATGAAGGTTGTTTAATTCAACTTGGTCGGCACATACCTTTCTTCGTTTGGGAAGTTATCTAATCAATTACCCTATTTTGGCATTTCATTTTAGAAGACAAAGAATACAAGGCTTCGTATGTTTTCAAGGATTTAAGTATAGCAATTAAAAAATATCTTAAATGATCTCTTTATGGGTTTAAATTTTTACGTTTGATTTGCTATATTAAATTCCTTAAAATGAATAAATGTTTGACATATTTATGCATAAAGAAATAAATTTCAAATTCATGGGTAGAAATCTTGTAAATTCATGAATATTGAGCGTAAGTAGAAAAGTCATAATTTCATAAGTTGTACAATATGTATTATTATTGTCAATTTTATAATTCTACTAATTAAATTAGAGCTCTGAATTTACGATAATTATCTCACACCTAGGTAGTGAAAAGAAAAAAACTCCACAGAAGTTCATGAAGTGAGGCATGTTTCATTTATTTATTATTTATTTTTCAAGTATACTTTATTGGACATGATCCCACAAACCCCGTTTATGATTTTTTTTCTTTTGCACTATCAATGTATGAGATAATTATTCCAAATTTATAATTTTATTTTATTTTTGCAATATTATGACTTCATCTTGATTTTTGTTGTAATCTTATCAAAATTAGCTATTAAAAAATGGATGTTAATGGTTAAGATTCACAACGTATGTTTAAAAAAATTAATGGGTGGATCTATTTAAAATTGTCGATGCAAGGATTATTGGACTGTGTCCGCTATGAGGTATTATTTGTTTTGGAGCAGTACACAAACTATCTTCATGGTTTTATCCTTTGAGTAAAGGCACCTCAATAGAGGAAATGTGGCCTTGCTTTATAAGCTATAGTCCATATCCTTGGATAATTAATGTGGGATTATTGTCTCGCCCCAACACTAGCCCTTCAGGTAAGGGTATGGATTGGGTAAGTTAAGTGGGCATGTTTACATGATAACTTAGTGTTACCGATTTATATGCCCAAATTCATATAGGTCAAGTGGGCATGTTTATATGCCAAGTTTGTGTAGGTCAAGTGGGTTAGTTACCATTGTGTCAGTCAGGTGGGCATGTTTACATAGTAACTTGGTGTTACCCGCTTATATGCCAAGTTTCGTGTAGGTCGACTAGGGTAGTTTATATGCCAAAATTCTTGTAGATCGAATAGGCAAGTTATCACTATGTAGACCCAGTGGGCATGTTTAAGTAGTAACTTAGTGTTACATATTTATATTCCAAATTTTGTGTACATCAAGTGGGCCCATTTATATGCTAAAGTTCTTGTAGATCGAATGAGCAAGTTACCACTGTATGGATCAAGTAGGCATGTTTATGTGGTAAGTTGGAGTTATTCATTTATATGTTTAAATCAGATTCTGATTATGAGCTTATTGCTTGTGGATTCCCACAAACAGTGCTGTTATTAGTGTAAGGATTATTGGATTATGCCTATTATGGAGTATTGTCCACTTTGAAGTAGTATACAAACTGTTCTCACAGTTTTATCCTTTGAGAAAAAGGTACCTTAATAGGGAAGGTTGCTCCTTACTTTATAAGCAATAGTCCATATCCTTGGCTAATCAATGTGGGATTGTTGTCTGCCTCAACACTAGCTCCCCAAGCAAGGGTGTATGCAGTGTAGGTCGAGTAAGCATGTTTATGTGGTAGCTTGGCCCCTTTATATACCATGTCTCATGTAAGTTAAGTGGACATGTTTATATGGTAACTTAGTGTTACATGTTTATATGCCAAGTTTTTGTTTAGGTTGAGTAGGCCCGTTTATATGCCAAGTTTCGTGTAGGTTGTAGTGGGCATGTATATATGCCAAGTTTTGTATAGGTTGAGTAGGCAAGTTACCATTGTGTAAGCCATAGATCACAAGTTTCATGTAGGTCGAGTGAGCAAGTTATCACTGTGTAGGTCGTAGATCGAGTGGGTAATTTACCACTGTGTAATTCGAATGGGCATGTTTACTTGGTACTTGGTGTTATCCATTTATATGCTTGAATAAGATTTCGGCTTTGAGCTTATGACTTGTCGATTCCCGTAGATGGTGCCATTATTGATGTAAGGATTGTTGAACCACGCCTGTTATGAGGTATTGTCCGCTTTAAAGCAGTGCACAAATTATCTTCATGGTTTTGTCCCCTATTAATATGCCTTTTCTCAAAGGACAAAATTGTGAGGATAGTCTGTGCACTACTCCAAATCAAATAATACCTCATAACCGGCATAGTCCAATAATCCTTGTATCAATAAAACTAAAAAGTGCCTACGAAAAAAGTAAAATAATTTTTGATATTTTCCTATAAAATAATGTTTCTTTTAGAATTAGTTGGATATATTATTACATGCATTCGCAATGAATTCTCTCTATTTTATCTATTTTATGCATATAATTGTATAGGTTAAAATAAATAATATTAATGAAATGTATATAAAATAAAATTTACATTATCATGTAAAGTTTATTTTATGCACAAATCATATCAAATTATTATAAAACTTATTATTTAATATTAATGCAAAATTAATTATTAAGATAAAAATTTAATATAAATTTTAATTTTTTATATTTATATCAAATAAATTGATTTATCTTTTAAGGTTAGTGCAAATTTATAACTTTTGAGATAAACTAATATATAATTTTCAATTTACTACCAAATGCAAAAGTATATTAATAAAATTTAACTTTTTACTTATAAATTAAATAAATTTTAATAATATAAAATATTTATAATTATAATTTAGAAATATAGTAAATATAACAATGAATAATTTTGTCTATTCAAAAGATTCTTTAAATTATATACAATAATATTTTTTGTTAAGTATTTCATACGTGAATATTTGTTGTTTTATTTATTTTAAAAACTTGTAGTTGCATATTTTACAAATTATTAAAATTAATAAATGAATTATGTCAATGTTGGAAATTTGTGTAGATAAATAAGGTGTGTGATAGATGTAGGCAAGGGCCGAGCAGCTTTGTTCGGCCTGGCAGGCTTGAGCCTGGACTTCAATATTTGTGTTCCAGGCTAGTCTAGTTTGAAAAATGATTTTAAATTAAAATAATATCTTTATATTTATATTTAATTATATAATATATAAATATTTATTAAAAAATAATTTTTAATAAGATGAAAGTTAATTCAAACTTAAATAGGCGAACTCAAGTTTAAGATTAAAAAAATTTCGAGCAGTGGCTTGGCTCATCTCGGCCCATGCCCATGCCTAGTGTGTATTGAGTGATTATGCATATTATATCTTAAGGGATCGATGCCTAATGCATCTTCTCTGCACTATTTTTTATTTTTTAAAGAGCATATTGTTTCGAGAAACTAACCTAATTGGTCTCTTAAGTTTTATCACTATATTCAACTATCATACTTATAGCATTTTGATAATAATATATTGATACTCTAATCTTAATTGAAGAACTATTGTGTAATATTTCTCAACACATTTGTAGTAGAATTTTATAATCAATTTTGAAAATTGTCACATATTCATTATATTTAACAAAAATAATTAATTAATTAATGAAGTAAACAGATGCATGACAAATTTATAAATTTGTTCGGAGACATGAATAAACTTTTTTTTTTGTAAGGAAAGTAGATGGAAAAAAAAATGGAGTGTAGTACTGGCCCGGAAAAAAAAATGGAGTGTAGTACTGGCCCAAAAAAAAAAAAGAGACTAGTTTTTTTTTCTTTCTTTTGCAATGGTAATGTAAAGATGCAAGGCATAAATTGACAGATGCTAGGCCACCATTTGATGCATCTTTCCAAATCTTCTCTCCAAAAATTACTGTAACTCATTTCATGTTATTCGATAATATTTTTAATCATTAGAACTTTTTAAATTTATTTAAAAATTAAAATCGAATTGGAGGTATTTGTAGATCGAATTTGGTTGGATTTAGGTCAAACTTTCACAAACTTAGATAACTTGGCATAATTTTTATTGTTTATATTATAATATTGCATATTAATCTTTATATGATATAAATTGTATAATATATTGAAAAATTGGTAGTTACTGCTTTGCTTGAGCCTTGAGTTTTTTGCCCTTGCTTAGTTGATTTTTTGTATAAACCTTAATTTTTTACCAAAACTCATTTTTTTTTCTAATATTTTTGTCATGCTGTCCCAACCATTAAGTGAATCCTTGAGCTTGAGTCATTTTTGAACAAGTCTAAATTGAATACTTCTTACAAACTTAGTTTAGCATATCATTTTTATATTTTTAATAAATAAAATTTTATAAAAATGTATTAATAATGCTAAAATAATAAATTTAATGGATTGTATTTAATACATGCATAGTAGAGTGTTTTAATTTCATAAATAATATTAAATAATGATCACATATCTTTTTTTAACTTTTTATTACAACTTAAAAAGTATATATCATCATTTTAATTTTATCCATGGAGTCTATAAACTCCATAATTATATAATTTCTCTAGAATTTCTAAAATGAAAAAAAAGGGGGAAGGGTTGGTAGTGCTCTTAGAGGGCTAAAATGAGGTGCATTTTTTTTAATCTCCCAAATTACCTTTTTTATGAAGTTGGTTCGAGCTGACATAGGTGGGGCCGAAGTCCTAAATAATGATCTTATCTTCGACTGATATTAAATAAGTTTTGCGTTTGTTTGATTTGATTTTGCATTTAACAGTATATAAAACCTTGTATTTCAATTCAATTTTCTATTACGCTTTCGACTCCATAACAGTTATTGATTTTTAATATATTGCATAAAGATTTCTAAGAAGATAATGATCTTAAATCGATTGGTCAGGGATTTAGATTATGATTTATAAAATAAGGATCACTTTTTTCAATTGAAATGCTTTTTCTAAAAAAAAAATCATGAAAAGTCTACACATTACTTCAAAGCAGATAAAATATTATAGCGAATGTGATTTGACATTCCTTGCATTAAAAATGGTGTCATCTATTGGAATTTATTCTGAATCTGCACTGGCTTTGTGCAAAAACACAATCTACACCTTCACCAAGGAGGCTAGTCTTGAGGGAGGATAATGATTCTACATCAGTTAGTCAATAATTTGAATTGTAACTTATAAAGTAAAAATCACCTTGACAATCCTTACATCAATATATATATATATATAATAACTACTTATTTGGATCCTATTTGTTGTGCTAATAGATTCTTATCTCAATGATAAAAAAGAAGCCTATTATCGTGAGATTTGATTTGAAGTTTAAAGTTTTATTGTACATGAGTTTGATTTAATTTTTATATTAAATTTATCAATTTTATGTTAGTTATTAGTTGATTTATTGTTTTGTTGAATTTTTACACCCCCTGTGATATTTTATTTTAAATATATACTTTTTATTTGAGAATGTACACCTATTTATTCTATCATCTCATCTCTTTAGATGACCAATTCATAAAATTTTATTTTACTTGCTTTAATAAATATCAATAAGATAGGTATTTCTTTATTAAAAAAAATCTTAAAATTTTTATTTTGTTTTGGTACATTAAATTTATATGATCGATCTTCTAACTCTTAAAATCCTTTAGAAGGGTAATATATATCTATTTGAAACGAGTTTCATGCACAATTCTATTTTTGAAGGGTAATATATTATCATCATAATGCGTTTCTTTACACAGTTACTCAAATTTATTAGAAATTACAAATTTGGCACATTGTAATGAAAGATATAAGAAAAATAGCTAATCTTATCTATTTTAAATTATAATTATTTGTAAATATACATATTTATATTAAAAGGAAATTAGTATTTGTTGGCATGTGTATCATATCTTAATTCTCATTGTTTTATGAAAATTTTAACATATCTTACTATATTTTTGCAAATAAAATTAATAAAATATTTGACAACAAAATTTATATTAAATATATAAATAAATTAATTTTTTTTTTAAATTTTAGGAATTTTTAGTTGTTTAAATTAATTTTTTTTTACGATTAAATATATATGTACTTATCCTACCTAAGCAACAACCATTTTCTTGTTTGTATGGATTTTTTATTTTTCAAATGACACTAGTGGAGACAAATTCCTTTTGGCTAATGAAAAGATACTACTGTAAATTAATGTTTTTGTGTTTTTGTAGGCTCAAAATTTGAACAAGTTTTCAAGGTGTGATAAAACAATGAAGAAGAAAAGTTATGCTAACTTGACAATTTTCCAACATAAACTGCTCCTACTAATTATGCACAAAGTTTCTTCCTTCAAATTTTTGGCGCATTATAAATAGGACTTGTTAGAACTTAAATGAAGACTATTAAACTTTTAAAAACCTAATTTACTTAGAAAAGAAGCCTATAGGGAGCTAAGAGAGATTCGTAGAGGATTAGAGATAAAAGACCTGATATCCCTAGTTTTCTTTTTCTCTCTTACTTTTTTTTTTCTTATATTATATTGATGGTGAAACTTCTTTAGTGTATGTTTTTAGTAGTTATCATGAACAAATTTAGCTTTTTAGTACTGCAATGAAAGTCAAAATGCAATTTAGATTATTTTACTCTTTTTTCTCCATATTAATGATATTTGAGTTGTTTATTGAATTTTGTATTTATTGTTTCTGATTACTTGACCACAAATTAAATTGATTAGGTAGATCTTAATGAACTTAGGAAAATGAAATATGTGTTCAGATATAGATTGAGTAACATACATTTCAAATTCATTTATTATGATGAATTGGTTTACATATGAGATATGAATATCCTTACATGTCATGTATAACCAAATTAGGGTTTAAACTTAATGAGTTTCTTTTTGATTCAATTCTCGTATGAATTAATTGGTAAGATGAATATTGTTATAAGACCATCAGAAAATGTTTATAAACAAATTAGAATTTTAAGTTAATAACTCATTATCACTAATCAAATTAAGAGAGTATAAAAGA
>JAQSVH010195874.1:5391-16942 GCA_029448705.1 Adansonia digitata | reverse complement strand
TTTTCATCATAGAATTTGATGCTACCCTCGTTCATCATTCTCTGAACCATTATGCGAAACTCTTTACATGTTTGAAGGGTATGACTGTAAACAGTATGAAAATTGTAAAAGTTGTCTATCCTTTCCTCTGCCTTCTTGGTTGGATTATGTAGCTTAGCTTGCACTAGGATTTGCCAAACCAAATTCATTGGCGTCCGAACTTCTTCTATGTTTTCCATGATCTTGTTATTTTTTTCAAAAATTATCTCCTTTAAGTCTAACTCAGCACAAGTTAGAGATAAACTGGCTTCAGTGCTAGATTTTGATTGCTTACTAGTCTTCATCCTTCTTTTCCCTTTGTCCTCATTGATACTTTTTCTTAATCCATTTTTTTGGCCTCATCGATCCTTCCATAGAGTATGACCACATCCGTGAAGGTTTTTGGGAAACTTTTCGCCACTTTTGCGTAATAAGGGGCTTGCAACGTGCCAATGAATCTAACTATCATCTATTTTTTTGTTAGTAAGGGATGAATCTTGGTAGCCTCTTTCATCCATCTTATAATGTTCTACTTAAAACTTTTATCGGCTCTTTTCTTCATGCCCATAAGAGATAGACAACTAGAGATCTGACCATCGGTGGGTCTCTCCTCATCAGTAGCATTAACATATGGATCATCATGTCCATCCCATTCCTTATAGAACTCAATTTTGAACCGATCCTTCAATCTTTGGACCACCTTCAAGAATGATGGACAATGTTGCAAGTCATGTTCTTGACCACAGTGGCAACAAGATGTATCAACAACATTTTTTCTTTGACTTTTGCTATTATTACTATTTCAACTTTTACGAAAGCCTGCCAGACCTTACTCATTGAGGTTTTGACTTCTGCCACACTTTTTTTAATTCTGCCACACTTTTTAATTCGATAGCCTTTTCCATCAACTATCACATTCACTCTTAGTTCGGCATGATTAGAGAGTGGGTCGGCTCCCACATTGGGTTTAAGACCTTGCTCAATCACTATTTTTTCTAGTAAACCCTGCACCTTTCTTTTAAATGAAGTGAATTCTTAATAAAATGGCTTTACGCTCTAGCGTGGCATTCACAATAAGCATTCTTATCATACCACTTAGGGTACGATGGTAATCTTGGGTTTGTGAATACTGGTGCCACTAGTTTACCTGCCAACAAGTGAGAGTAGATCTCTTTATATGAGTAAAGGAATAGTTCAAAGTGCTTCCTTTCTCAGGATGCTTGTTGGTTATTTGGAGCTCTTGCATTGTGCATATTATGGGGCTATGCATTTTCGGTCGCACTTTGTATGGGGTTTGATGCAAAGCTCATTGCAGAAGTGAACCCGATAGAAGGGACTGCTTGCGATGCTAATGAGTAAGGGGTAAGACCCATATTCAGCGTGCTTGGGAAATACATAGGCTATACTAGATGCAGGCTTTGATCAAACCTAGTATGATTCTTGCCTGCTGCATTTACTTCACTCTTTTTACTTTTATTTGCTGTCCTTTTGACTGATCCAGATGCTTCTTCAATAGATATTTTGCCGTTCTTGATGGCGTTCTTAATTATTTCACTTGATATAATCATATCAGTAAAATTTTTCATGGCACTTCCTACTAGCCTTTCATAGTAAGGAGCTCGTAAGGTGCCAACAAACATAACTTTTATTTCTTTTTCTATTAGAGGAGGGTGAACTTGAACTGCCTTCTCCTTCTACCTCTGAGCATACTGTCTAAAATTCTTGAAAGATTTCTTCTCCACGTTCATGAGAGAAAGATGATCCAGGACACAATCATACACATGCTTATACTGTTGAAAGAATGCACATGCCAATTCTGCCCATGTTTAGATTCTTGTAGGATCAAGAACTATGCACCATCAGATGGCTGCCCTAGTTAGGCTGTCCTGGAAGCAATGAATTAGTAGCTTCTTATCATGTCTCACCATTTTAGGATAGTACATACGAAGATGGGCAGTAGGGTTTGTAGTCTCGTTGTATTTTTCAAAAACGAGCACTTTAAACTTGGGCGGGATGACGAGGCTTGAAACTAGGGTTAATGACATTGCATTTATGACTCTAAATTTATTACTTCCTTCCATAACTCGAAGATGTTTCTCTAATGAGTGATACTTGTCTAAGTCCTCATCATTTTTGAATGCTTTTTTGTTTTCTCTTTTTACATGTGCTCATCGAGGTTTGGGACTATAGGCCTTGACGGTGAAGAGCCTACGCCTTAAAATCCTTGAATTAAATGGGATGCTATTGCAAGATTGATATAAATAACTGGTTGGGATTGTGGGACATTCATTTTCGGAGGATGTTACCCATATAGTGCCCTTTTTTGAGCATTGGTGGCCTCAATACCACTATTTGAATTGCTTTCACGGTGGAGCGGTTTTTTTCCCATCTCAATCGTGCTTGTTTACCTTTTTTCCTTTAATGCATTGGACAACAATTTGGTTAGCTCAGCGATCTTGCTTAAAGTTCCTTATTCTTATAGAGTGTTTGCTCTTGGGACTCCCTATACATGAGTTTGAGTCTTTTGATGCGGGGCTGATGATCGTTTTCCATCGCTTTTCGATGATTACGAGTGTTATACCAATGGTGAACTATAGATTTTGTGTTTTGTATCACCTTCACTTTAAATTACTTTTGGATTAGGCCTTTATGGTGTGCATATGTTTAATGCAATAAAGATGAATGAATAAAAACCATGAAAGGATCAGGTTAGTTATGCAAATGCAAAAAATGACAATTGGATAAAGAGACAGCTCTATTAATAGCATCTTTCATTAAAGCAACAAAATGTCTTAATTACATATGATTACATTCGAAAATGTCTGACATGATTACATTACTTGATTACATGGTCCAAGAAATACAACAACTCTTGCTTGTGGGCTCTGATGGGTAAGATATCACGTGTCAGAGATTGAACTGCATCCATAATGTTCTCGGCCTCCAACTAAGCTACCTGGATCTATTCTATGAGATGGTAATGATAGTCTTAATGATTTTGGCATGCATGATCAACCACTTAAAACATTCTTGCTCTCAGTGTTCGGAAGCTCTCACTAATGTGTTGACTTGGTCTTAGTAAGCTTGAAGAGAATGCTTTAAGTCTTGGATTTTGAGTGTCAGAACTTCACTTTCACCCTAGTTTATTCCTAAATCTCAGACTGGAGCCTCTAACCATTCATTCCTCTTTCGTTAAGTTGATGTGAGAGCCTGGGTTCTAACAGGCTTTTCCTTATTGACCCTAGCTGCTTCTCTCTATTGGTGTAGTTCTTTCTCGAGGGTAGTAATTTCTATCCTCCACTCGACCGCTGACTTTCCAAGTCTTCAAGACTTGTTTGCTTTGTTAAGGGCCACACAGTCTCTTTTCAAGTTCTCAAGATCCTCCTTGAGGTGGTTTTTCTCCTTAACAACCTTGCTTATCTCACCATCCCTAAGGTAGAGGTCTATTTTCAATTGACTATTTTCCTTTTTTAATCAAGAGATCTCCTTAGCAAGGGTTGCCTTTTCTTATTCGAACTTTTGCTCGAGCAATTCAATTTCAGAGGGAAATTTGTCAACTGACGTTTGTGATACCTTAATACCATACAAGGGCGCGACGTTATTAATGCGACGGATCCTCCATTCATCATATCCTGAGGTCATACTACACCCTTTCCAATATCTCTCCATGTAGCAGGTTTGTTTCCATGGTTGAAAAGCTAGCTAGACTCTCAACTTGTTTGGGCTCACCATAATCGAAATCCCATAACTTTAAGTCTTGAATGAAAGGGATTAATTGATGGCACTGGAATTGTCAAAGAACTAAAAAAGAGGCATAGCTAGTACTTCCCCATAATCCCATGGGTGGTACACAGCTATAATCTCTGCATCAGTATATGATCATTTGTGGGAAAAACCAAAAGACCTTTCATGTTACCTCCTTCCCCTTGAGGTTCTAAAATTTTTGGATCCATTGCTTTTCAGATTTGTCTTGAGGCCAATCTTTCTCAAGTACCTTAGAGATAGGGCTAAAGCTGGGTAAGAAGCAACATGATGTCCTACTCTCTTCAGGGCCAAAGTGGCTGACGAGCCAGATATGAAGAAGTGATGGACATCCAGTGAATCGATCCATTCCCATTATTTTACAAAAATTAAAAGCTCGCATAATTGCAGCAAGGATGGCCGATGTGGGATTAATGTTGCAGCACAAACGAGAAAAGATATCTACTACTATAGCTTCAATATAGCTTAATGTCTTTGGGAATATAACCAGACCATATATGGCCACAGCATAGATATCTTGGATTTTTTGAATGTCAACGGTACTTGCCATCGCTTCTCTCAAACTAGCCCATGAGATGTATTCATTGTTCCCCTTTGTTTTGATATGACTTTCAATCTAAGATGCCTTTGCCCTGAGGATTTGAGGTAATCTTTTCTTGAAGGTTTGAGGATTCAATGCTTTGTAGTATATCCTATCGACCTTTGCCTTTTCAATGTTGAGTAACGTGGTGTATTCATCAACTATAGGGACTAAGTCTTCATGATTGAAAGTGAAGCACTGGTATGCTTGATTTCAAAACTAAGAGGCCGCTTGCAACAAATCGACGTCCAAACAAACTTGAAGTAGAAGAGCGATATCTCTATATCTTTTAGTGAATGATTCCTCTTCAGTACTATCCCAATTAGTCCATATGATCCTCAGATCCTACCAATCACTTTGACAGTATCCTATCTTGATCCTTTCATGCACTATTGAGGCATGCCCCATTTTAAGGATGTCTCTATCTTTACGTTGTTGATGTTTTGACCATGCTCGAACTTCTTCAAAAGGCTGTAGTTCTGAAGCAGACTATTGCTCCATGACAGATGCCCTTTGGCAAACATTGACCCATTAGAACTAATTATCCCATGATGATAGTAATTATGATTAAATGATGTATGGTGAAAAAGGCAAGCAAAAAGAGAATGAGTTAGTAACCAATATGAAATAATGGGCAAAAGGTAAGAAATAGAAGGAATCACACAAATTTGCCCCCAGAGTAGGCGGTACGACGTCAAAAGGCAGATAAGATGATCACCAATGTTAAGGCATTGAATAGGTAGGATGCTAGCATACCCGTATTAAAATCGTCTCTTCATGAAGAAACATGATACCTCGCAAAGATTAAGACTAACCATCTAAATGATGATGCTAAGCCATCATTCGGGTAGCATGATGGCCTATCTTGGTCAGATACGACTATTTCAAGATGGCATTATGAGCAATAGCATTTACTTGCCCTTACCCACTTATTAAAACAAGATTTACCATCAAACATAAGGGTATATCTTATAAAAATAAAAAGATAAATATGGGTGTGAACATCCACCCATCATTGCCTGCGTAACTAATAGTATGTAAGAGTAATGATAAGAAATGTTTCCCCAGGTGATCCTATTCTTCGGGCTATTTTGTTAGCATTTCAATATGGTTTGACATGGTTTGGCTCATAGGGCTCACTACATGAGTTTAAGTAGACACCTAAATAGGTATCCGAATCGCTCTTCCATCTAGTAAGGACAACTGAGGTACCCCGATCCTGGGCCTTTCGTGGGTTTGGTGGAACGAGTTTGACTTGGTGGATGTATTTCCCTATGCAAATGCAGAGGGTTACTTGTGAGAAACATAGGTAATTTACATCTTAGAAGGTCTTACCATGCCTATGCAGAGGGTTACTCATAAAAACGGATGGCTCACTTCCTTCTATTAATTAGGATCCTAGCCTCACCATGGTGTTTAGTGGGAATCTAGTGCAAAATGAAACTGTACGATGTGTGTTAGCAAAACTATCAAACCTTTTTATTTTACTGCATATTACCATGCTTATTCAAATCAACATTTATTCAAAAAGAGGGCGATCCCTAAAAAAAAAGAATCACAAAATAAAGGCATAAAAAATAAAAGATTAGAAGGCCAAAAAAAAGAGAGAAGGAATTATATCTAAATAATTATGAAAATCGAAAAACCAAGGACCAAGCAAGACATAGCTAGTCATAGGCCTAACTCTCTAAGTTTGTACCCAACGGAGTCGCCAAGTTGTCGATATTCCACATGCCCGACCTATACAAACTTCAGATGATCCGAAGAGCCAAAGCACGCTCAACTTAAAAAATATTTTGATGTTTGACATGAAGGAGTAAAAGACCGTCAGACGAATCGCTCATCCGACTAGTCTTAGACGGCCACCATGAAGTGGCCAAAAACTTGGAGTCACCACCGATCATTTTAAGTTAGGCATGACTGGATGCCTATTGAAAATAATACCAGAGATTCATTGTTTTGGGTTTGAGAGTTGGTTATGTGTGGGGAAGGATTAGCACCTCCACGACACCCGAAAATCGGTACCATCTAACTATATCTTACTTAAATCCTGGTTTCTTTGGTTCCATTTTTATCATTATTTAAATATAATATCCTCTAATGCATGAATTTTGTAAAGATACGAGTCTAGGTTTTAATGAAAATTTTATCACCTATGTGCCTCGGAGAGGTGAAAAACATAGGGGTTTTTAATGAAAATGATCTCCAAATGGGTTTAAAAAATCAAATATTTTTAATGTCTGGCACTAGAGAGATACTGACACGAGATATCGTTTTGTGATTTTGAAAATGATTTGTAAAGCATGAATGCTCGAGGTCCCTACAAGAGGAAACACATTAGTAAGATAGGAAAAAAAGCAATAAATAAATCCACACAAAAATAAACACACAAATACATAAACTAAAGGGATGACCAAGATGTATCTCGTAGTTGTCTTCGATTATTGATGAATAACCGAGATGACAACATTGATACTTAGTCAGATTTGGTGCAAATTTAAGGAGGAAAAGGTTTCGATGACTTGAGAGGGAGAAAAGCTTGGATTTAGAAGGAAAATGTTTTGCTTTTGTTTAGCCTTGGTCCGAGTCTAAAGGGCTTAGGTCAAGGGAATAAGTCGAGTAGATCATGAGGCATTCAAATGCCTCAATAAAATCGTTTCAAAAATTGGGTTAGAAACAAAGGACAACATTGCATCGTTTCTCTTTTTGAATTTATTTCGAGCTTATCCGGGGGTCCTGAGGGGTAAACAAGGTACCATTGGAAAAGTAACTTGATAAGGATTAATGTAAAATGGTATTCCAAAAACCCTAGAAAATCACTTTGTGGGTGGAATTAATTTTTAAATTTCAACTTGTCTCGACACTGGCAGTATGTACAGGGTAAAGGTATGATAGACTTTGAAAAATCATTTCGGATTCATCTGGAATTATAAAAATGCGAATAATACCTTTTCGGAAAGGGAATTTCATGGACTCTATGGGAAAAATATTCAAGGGACTCAAAAATGTTGCTTGTTGGGCCGAAACAGCCCAAACAGTAGACTGCTCGTTGGATCAAGGGGTTTCAGATAGTGAAGGTTCCAAAAATGGTAACTATTTCATTCGAGATGATCTGAAGGTAAATGAGATATCGTTGGAAAGGTAATTCAAAACCATTCAAGGGAAAAATATCAATACATTCTAGAAAAATCATTTGTTATTTTTAAATAATTTTTCAAAAGCATACTGCTATGCTACCATAACAAAACAAGGGAGGTGTTCGGTATTTTTGGTTTTTCATTGGGTTGAGCTCGAGCCATGGACGTTTGAACATCCGTAACCGAGATGAAGGGTGACATGGGCGTCACGAGTTCATTCCATAGTCTCGAAGTAGTTTAGGATGATGGAACAACCCGTTGACCATTCCATAATGAGGGTGTTTGGCCGAGGACCATGGATTCATATTTTTCAACTAAAAGACTTCATTTCTCTTTTTTGAAAACTAGTATTCTTATACCCATTCTTCCATGAATCCAGAACCGAATACTTGCTTTGCCCCCAAGGTTGGAAAACCAACTTCATAAAAATCTTAAACCCATGTTATTCTCCATGTGTGGGAGATAGCATGTGCTTAACTTCGGGATTTTTTTGAAATAAGGTTTTCTAGCATTCAAACAACATCTCAACATAAGCAAAGTGCCACAAACATAACATAGAACATGGAGAACATATAGGCATAGGCAAAGATGACATTTTTATAAAAAAGATGACAAAAAATGCATGGAGATGATAGATAGATGCATAAGCATACTTAAGGTGAACATGTTTAAAAAAAAGCTTTGCCAAAAAAGGCATTTTTATTTCATGGAACCTTTCAAGCTGCTAGGAAATGTATGAGCATACTTATGACATGTTAAGATACACATTTTAAACATAAGATGAAGATGTGGATGTGGAAAAAACATGTTACGGTTACATGACAGAGGCTGTTATGGTGATGAAAATGCAAATGAGCATGCTTAGTTAACCAAATAGCATGATTTAAGATCCTAAACTACCACAACTAAAGCCACAAAAAATGCATAGGAGTCCTAAGATGGCCATAAAAGCATAAAAAGGGTTTACTAAGATGATGTTAAGGACAAAACGGAAACTATAAAGATCAAGGTAGAGGGGATATACCCAAAAACACTTGAACTTCCCTTTGTCTCGAAGTAGTGGTTGTAGGCTTAATTTCTTCCTTCTCCTTGCTATTATTTAGCAAGAAAAGGATGAAAAAAGGTAGCTTTTTGGTGGTATGGTGGATGGTGAGGCTTTTTAAAGATCAATATGTGTGGAAAGTTGGGTTCTTAAAGGTTTTCCAGTGGTGGTTTGGGGTAGCTACGGGAATGAAGGTTGGTTATGGGTGGAAAGCAATGGAACAGTGTTTTGGTGAGCTTTCAGAGCTGGAGTTGTTGAAGGATTTGTGGGCATGGGTGAAGAGTTTTTTGGGATTGCTGGAGAGCTTTTTTTTATAGCTAAGAGAGTTTTTCTTTCTGAGATAGCTAGTTCTTTTTTTTCTTGGTTCAACCCCCTTCTTTTAAAAGACAATACAAAGGCATTTTCGATTTTTTCTGCACCAGGACATATCTCCATCTACCATGTCCAGTTGACTCATTTCTTATTGGTTCTGTAATGCTGAACAAGTAGGCAGAAAAGCTGTTAAAGTCTACAAGCTGGAGATATGCCTACCATCCTCGTACACCCATATATTTTATGAAAGTGACCTTTGTCATTAATTGTTTAGACTCTAAAAATTTGTTAGAATCCATTAACGAATCCATAGTTGAGGTTTGCAACATTATATGATAGTTCCTTGGTGCAAAAACATGTTTAAATTGGGTTTTTGGAGGCTGAAAAATGGCTGGAACTAGGCAAAAATGCCTTGATGTCTCGATAAAGAACATGTTGTATCGATACATAAGGTACTCCTGAGTATTGATACAATTGTTGTGTATCGATACTGAGAGCAAAAAATGTTTCCAATCTCGAGACTTAGAGGCCGGTATTGAAACTCCATGGATTTGTATCGATACTTATGCTTATGTATTGATATATTTTGCCAAAAATTACAACTTTAGCTACTGCTAAGGTCTGTATCGATGCAAACATGCCAAGTATTGATACCACACCTTGGGTATCGATACCAAACCCTCTTGTACCGATACTACACATGGAAATTCAAAATTTTGGTAATGTGAAAGCCTCGTGACAGTGTTTAAGCACCCATATGGCTAGCACATACCTTAGGTTCATTGAGTTGCCTTATCTTGGTCATAAAAAGAGGAAAATTGGCTATCGTACTCACCTGAATGACTCTGATGACACCATTTGATGCCTCATTTTTTTTCCATTTTTCTTTAAAGCGGTCCATAGGAATTTTAGACCTTTTTCAAAAACTTTTTCGCCGAGCGATGATCGTCCGTTAACTTTATTTCTATTTTTTTATTTTGTCATATTTTACCTAACTCTTAAGATACCAAAAGTTGGTCCAGACAAAATGAGGTGTCTACAATTCTTTATCGTACCTTGCTAGAGAGCTAGTGGAATATGAAAGGTTTTAATAATCAAAACATCTTTTGTACCCCATTAGAGAATCGAAGGAATACAAAAGGTTTATTTTTCCAAAATTGAAAAAATCTTGATTTTTATATTTTAAAAGGATATCTCGTTATTAAAATAATCAGTAAAACCTTACTTATATACTAAGAGAAATCCCGCGTACTATCTTAACATAGGAGACATTGCCTTGATTTGCAAAAATTCCAATTTTATTTAAGTAATACTAAAAATAAATAACTTAAGACTCTGTTTAGATGAAACGTGTCCCATAAAGTATACCTTTGACATAAAAGTATCTCAGTGACCTTAAAGGACTCGGTTCTAAAATAAATTAATGAAATGTCCTTGAGGTGTACTTTCGACATATAAGTATCTTAGTACCTTAATGAACTTGATAACTTTATAAAATGATGAACCTATCCCTATTATGCACCTTGGACATATAAGTATCCCGATGACCATTAAAATCTTGGTTCTAAGTTAAATTACTGAAATGCCCCTAAGGTGTACCTTCAACATAGAAGTATCTTGGTATTCTAAAGGACTCGATAACTTTATAAACAAAAGAACCTATTCCTACTCCTATTCCTACTGTACATATTTGACATATAAGTATTCTAGTGACCACATAAGACCTGGTTTTAAACAAAATTACCAAAATACCTTCAACATTTACCTACGACATAGAAAAATCATAGTACCCTAAAGAACTCGATAACATCATAACCAAACGAATCTTTTTTTTACTGTACACCTTCAACATATGAGTATCTCGATGATCACATAAAACTTGGTTTTAAGGAAAATCACCAAAATACTTTTAAGGTTTACCTTCAACATAGAAGTATCCTAGTAGCCTCAAGGACTTAAAAATGATATGAAATGACAATATACCCTCTATGGGTAACTTAGATATCAAGATTGACCTAAAATGCCAAAATTGCTAATAGGTCCCTAATTTATTTAAAATTACATTTTCTACCCCTAACAAAAAATAAGAGGAATACAAAAAGTTTTAATAATTTCTACACCCTTTTGGAGCACCAAAAGAATGTTAGAAATATTCTTAAAATGTCAAAAATGATCATATTAACCCTAAAATGCAAAGGTTTTCTAAATAATCTCCAAAATTTTCTAATTTTGTAAAATAGTCCCTACACGAAATAAACATCACAAAATAACATAAAACATGTTATAATAATCATAGAAATCGTACCAAAGATCACATAAGCAATTCGGCCAAGCACTTATGGCCTTCGGATGAAAATTTTGCAATTTTGTAAATAAGTCCTTAAATTTTTTTAAAATTACAAAAAGGCCACGAAATGATGGAAAATGCATAAAACATATTTATACATATTTGAACAAGCATGAAAGTACTTTCAAAAGGTGTCTACATGATCCAGCCAAGCTTGGATGGCCATAGAAAAATTTTACATTTTTTTGTAATTTAGTCCTTATATTTCTTACAATTAACAAATAACCAAAAAAAATCAAAGCATCACATAATCATTAAGATCAGATTCAGAGAACTTGGAATCACCTTTCCACGACTTTAAAAAATTTGGGAAAAATTATTTTTAAGCCCTTGCAAGTTTCAAACTTTACAAG
>JAQSVH010195864.1:0-16944 GCA_029448705.1 Adansonia digitata | reverse complement strand
GTCACAAAATTAAATAAAAATATGTTATACTAAGTGTTCTAATGAAATAAACAAATGTATTAATCTTACATAAAAATTCTTTAAATATATAAATGAATCGCTACAAAACTCATTATGTCTTTTGAAAAAAAAAGATATCGACCACTTTACCACTTAAAATAAGTGCGAATAAGTCTAGCAAAAGAACAGCCTCATACAGCAAGCAAGCGCACCGTTTAGTACGGGGAAGTGTCGTCTTCGAGCCCGACTAGAGAACTGCCTGACGAGGGCGTGTGGGTCAGTGTCTCATATTTCTCTAAACGACACCGTCGCACTTTTCTTGGTCGTTGAGACTCGAGAGCCCGCGCATTCTCCCTCTAATGCACAATCTAACCAATTTCGATCACGGGATTCCATCTAATCTGCCACTATGTCATCCGCTGACTCCGGCGTTCTGTCTCGGTCCCCAATTCCGTTTTCCTCGCCTAATTCTACGGTTAGGGTTTTAAATTCTCCAAGGGCCCAGTTTCCACTCGACCAGTGCTTATATGTCGCCGATGAACCCTACTCTCCATGCTAAGTAAGCTCTCAGTCTCCTTCCCTACGTGCTTTTTTTTTTTGGTTTCCTGATAAACTGGAAAATGTGATCGTGTTGATTTTGAACTTGAAATCTCAAATCTTAAAGTTTATAATCAAAAGCTAAAATTCAAGGCAACATTTATGCTAGTTCCTCCTGAAGGCTAATACATAGCTAACATGCTGGCATTGCATACCATAAAACTTTCCTTACAGTCTATTTTGCATGAAGTTCTAGCCATTTTCTTTTGGTTTCAGGTTTAATTATATCCATCTAGAAGAATTAAGACCTGTTGTTCTATTCAAACGTCTCCTGAACTGAAAAGGTTCCTCTATCTTAATCATTAATCATAGAGATATATTGATGTATGGGTATTTTAGAATGTGTGAAGAGACTGCGCAAGAGGGATTTGATATGCGTGCGAAGTGGAAATCAATCAGGAAAAGAAGAGAAGGAAAAAAGAGTATCGAAGTAAGATTTTCTGGTCTTGCTAGTTTTGCTCCGCTGGATTGCTTATTCTGGTTGTAGGATCTTGGATGATTCACCATTCCTGGCCCATACAGTGGTGGGTTTAGAAGGGAGATCTTGACATGGTGCACAAGCCTGGCTATTATGGCTTCATGACAGGTTGCGGCTGAAGGTCTTTCTGGGATGGAGTTCTACACTATTGTCTTTCAAATTTCCATCCCTTCTATCAACTGGTTCAGGTTTTTTAAAGGAAAGTGGCAATTTGATGTCAATTTGGGCTGCGTCATGTTCCATTGATGAACTGGCTCTCACAGGTCAAACTTTATCTTGTGCAGCCTTTTTTGTCTCTACATTGACTGTCTCAAGTATTGAGCAATCCATTGTGGCAATACACCTTGTCAAAATGGCCTTTTATTGTAGTTGTTCTGATTTGTACCTCACTCTTGAAGTGATTGTTTTTTGGAGGGTTCTTACTCCTTTGATCAAATATGTGCCTGAGTGGTGTTCAATTTGGGTGAGTTTACTAGCTCTGCCTTGGCCCATTGTAAGATGCAGAGGATGCTACCACTTTTGTTCCTTTGGGACAGTGATTAGTGTTATCTTTGCACCATCAAGGAATCTGTTGATTTCAATGAGGCTCATAGATTTTTTTTTTGTGAGGGGGCTGTTAAAAACAAATAGTATAATATGATAAACATATAACATATATATCTATTAATGTTTGCGAGATTCATACTTCTTAAATATTGTGAAATACTGCCAATATATTTGCTCTGTCCTTTAATATTTTGGATTAGGTATTAATTGCCATTTTTTTTCCAACTATGTTCAATAGTTCTGTTTTTCTTCAGTGTGTTACCTGTATTTGTCATGATAGATATTTCCCTGTGTGATTTGGCTGTAGAGGATTGCAGAGTGTAGTATTACTGCATATGTAATATCCTTTCTGATATGGGCATATCTGGTTTTCTTCTGTCATCCAAAACACAATACCTTGTCAGAATAAAGAGGATGTTCCCTTCATGTTATGGTAGAATTTTGGGTTTTGTTAAAGTTAATTTTCATTTTATTGATTTGATTGCAGCATATGCGTAAGCTTCTATGATCCGCCAAAGCTGACAGACAATGTGCAGAGAGTAAAGTCTCTTGGGAACCATGTTAAAGTTCCTTTTTTGAGGCCTGTTACAGAAGAAATAGTTAGATTCACTTTGCTTTTCTGCTTCTAAGTTTTCTAGGTCTTCATGCCCGCCAATTCAGAATTTAAGTTGAATTATTCGAGAGGCAGGTCCAAGCACTTGGATCAATCTTTTGATAGTCAAAAAATTTTCCTGCACTTTGTTAGCCATGCATACAAAGCTGTGTTATGGTGTCTGTTCACTACTTTTTTGCACAGACAGCTCTAGTTATCATGGTTGTCGTATCAATAACAGAGATTATTGTTATAATTTTCCTTTTTATTTCTTATGTAAGGATGTTAGATGAATTGGATAAATGATTTTTCCTGAAAGCTATAATGATATTTTGTGCTATCAAAAACATTCTTTTCAAAATTTAACTACTTTATAAATGCTTAGATTCTCTATCTATTGCTTGTTGTCTTGAAGGAGGATACAGTGTAGGGACCAGTTGGTCTCAAGTCACTTTATATTTTTTGGCTTTTGGCCTAGAAACCTAGGTCAATTTCCTTATCATTCTCCGACAATTCTAGGGACACTTGTCTGCTTTTTTTTTTTGTAGATTGTCAGTAAATAATAATTATTTCTATTTTGAATGAAAAAGGATATCACCTTCTCTAACTTTCAAGTTTTGAGGAGATTCAAACTCACCACCACTAGACATTTAGTGGATGTAAAAGCCCGAAATTTCCTTACCAATAGAACTTAGTGATATTTGCTTTTCCTTGCTTCCCATTGAGATTTCTATTATATCTCCTTAACTGATTCAAGAACCAAACTGCATTAACTTGTGACAATGGACATCATTATATTTTACCTATTTCCCCTACCCAGCAGTATCATTAATGTTCATTGTCTTCTTGTATAATTGCTATATTGTCTGAGTCAAAATTCTGTAAACCTGGCTGAGCATTGTTTTGGTGTTTTTACTTGCTTTTCATAATCCACGATCTCTTGCATCTCTTTAAATTCTTTTTGTACTGTAAGGTATATTTAATGCTGCGAGTATAAAGTTATCCGCAGAGAACGTACATTTGATAAGGGTTTAGTAATTTAGCTGAAATTTTTAGGTTTGCCATGGTTTTGCAATTAGAAGAGAATAGCAGGCCTGCACATTATAGATTCTTGATGTGCTTCACTCTAATTTTTAATGTTCTATCTTTGCTTCTTTTTAATGATAGTTTTTATGTTCCTCGGACTCCTCATTTTTCTTTAAGTTAGTATCCATGTCTGACACATATTTGGACATAAGTATAGGGATATGATCCTCTAAGGACCCTCCAAATGCGTTAAAATCTTTGAAAACAATTGAACATACCCATGTCGGACACATACTCATGTCTAACGCTCACATCCGAGTCCTTGTAACATAGGCTAGTTTTACGTAACTCTTTTGAGACATGTTGGGATATGGTGTATGGAAATAAACTGCTTTTATAACATTTTTAATTAAGAAAAATGCGCAGAACCTTCCTACATACATTGTCACTATTCATAGTTTATTTGTTTAATGTACCACTGGCATTTATTGTGATATAAAAAAGGTATTTTACCCAAACAGGTATGGTATGAGTGCCAAGGCATGCTCATGTCCACAGAAGAGAACCATGATTCGATTCTGTGTGAGCGAACTCTTGGGAAGGGACAACCACGAACCCCGAATAGGATTAGTCTCAGATTGAGGATACATGTAGAAAAACCAAAAAAAAAAAAAAGAAGTATTTTATCCTTTGAGTCGAGCCTTAAGTCATAGCAGTTAGGATGGAGAAGTAATTCTTTCAAACTTTAGGATGGAGAAGTAATTCTTTCAAACTTGCAGTACCCATCCCAACAAATAAATTGTTAAAGCATTAAATGTGATGAGCGGATGTAAGCATAAGAATAAGTTGCTTAGGTTTGTTTAAGGAGGAACTTTAGCATCTAGAATAAATTATGCTGTGCTTGAACCTGCTCCTCATCTAATTGCTTTTCACTGTTGTTTTTTTTTTTTTTTTTTCTCTCTTTTAATAGCAAATAAATATATGAGAAATGATATAAAGTGTTGATTATTATATGCTTGCTTTAGTTTCTGAAATGCTGCTTGAGATAAAGATGAAGTATGTACATGAACCAAATTTCTTTATATTCTGAATATAGAGATTAAACAAATTTGCAATGAGAGGTTATCTGCTTTGCTATCTTAAAAGTAAGTGTGGGGTAAAGGGTTGATGCAACAGTACACTATGAGTGTTAGGGGAGTGGGGGGGCTCACATTTCTGTTTCTTTTCTCCTTTTCCCTTTTCAATTATTAAATTTTGTTGTCTCTTGCCAAACAGCCATATATATAAAGCTGTTAGGGGGAGGATATTAAGATATATGAATATATTTTGAGATTTGCTACATAAGAGGCGGGCCTTTGCTATTGCCCACATTGTAGTCCCTTTCTCTTACAGTACAGATTCAATCTCCTCCTATCTGTTTTCCTGTTCTTTCCTTAATAGAGTGGAAGCCATGGAAGCTTCCCAGCCCCTTTCCATTGAAAGCTTTTCATATAGTTGGTTAGTGAACCTAAAACCTTCTTTAGATAGTCTTGATAGCTCCCTCAGAGCCTCACTTGAAGCATTTGATGAAGCTTCTTTCATCGAGATGGACCCAAGGATGCCACCCTCTAGGAGATTCTTCAGAAATTCTCAAGACTTTAAGTTTGATTTTCCCATTTCGCAAACTCCTCTAACGCTTGTTCATGCAGATGAGCTCTTCTCCAATGGTTATGTCGTGCCTTTGTTTGTTAACCCTTTGAAGATAGAGGCATATGAAGCCTCTGATTCAGTTTCAACCCTGCCTACCTCTTCACATGCACCAAACCTTGTGGCTTCGGCTTGTAAAACAAGCTGTCCTTCTCTTAGAAGGTGTCGAAAATTGTCCAAGAGGATATTTTTGAAATACTTGGATTTTCTCAGGCCATTATATAGAAGAATACGCGGAGGAGGACGCAAGTTGAGCAGTCGAGCTGAAAGTGTTGATGCAAGAGTTCATGCAAGGATGAAGAACTGGTTATATTCATCCGGAACATCCCCTCGGATCAGCGTTGCATACTCTGCCGATGAATGGCGAAACTCATGTGATTCCGAAAGCTCAATATATGAAGCAGTCCTGCATTGCAAAAAATCAATCGGTAAGCTAAATCTTTCATTTACTCAATTCATTGTAGCCATTTGAGCATCTGGAATCAAAATCTGGTGCTGATATCATATTCTTTCCCATTTCATTTTCAGGTAAATGAATGGAGGAGGATCCATTTCAAATTCACATGGGAGAGAGCAAAAATCTGGCAACTTGTTATTTGCCCTCTTTTTCTTCTCATCTTTTGGAATTACTGTGTACATTTGTCCTGTAAGAAAGTTTAATGCTTATGTCAATGGTTGGCCATGGAATTCTGGCCCCCCTGAGGGAGTTGGGAAAAAGAAAAAAAAGAACCATATCCTATTTTGAAACTATATTGTTGTCTTTTTCTTCCAAAGAGTAGGACTAACAACTTAAAGGAATCCTCTCCTTTATTTCTGTGAAGTTTTAATTTAATGAAATAAGGATTATTTTATTGGAGGGTAAATTAAAATATTCCTTTAGTTGATAACATTAATAAATTTGTATGAATAATGAAACAAGCATGCTTTTTTTAAAGTATGATAACACTAACATGATTTAATTCAGGCGTTCAGCTGCAATAAGATCTTTTAACTTTGAGTATGAAATATATTTAAATATGATTAATATTATAGGTTAAAATATGTATTTTATTCGTATTTAAAATTTTTCATATTTAATATTTTTTTTGTTGTTTCTATATTTTCACGACTGACATAAGAAAAAGAGATAATATGCATAGGTTAATGGATAATTAACTTGAACACTGACAGTATAATATAAAATCTCAAGTGAGATTAGTGAATGAGACATGTCTCGTAAAAAATATTTAAAAAATTTTAATAAATAAATAATATATTATTCTAGTAATGTTGCTTATAAAATTTTTACATTTGATTAATGATTTACGAAATAATTATTTGTGCATAAATTATTAAATCCATCCGTACATAGATTACTAAATAAATCTGCAATACTAATCATTTTTTTTTTTTGGTTATATCTTATGATGAGGAATTATATAAAAAAATACTCAATCTCTATTGTCATCATTATTTGGCAGGCATTTTTATTCCCTTCTTTTTATTAAATATCTGTCTCTCTCCAAAAGCCAAAGGCCGTGCTTTCTAAATCTTATCAATTGGATTGGAACTTGGAGATTGTATGATAGGATGCTATAAATTGTCACAGCTGGTTATTTCCTTGTTTATAATTGTTGATTTTTTTAAAAAAAAATAATTTATTTAATCCCACCAGCATTAGAGGAACAAAATTTGCCCTAAAAAAAAAACACTTAACAACTATCTAGCAGATATGTATATCTGCAACTACCCACCACCTCCCACCTACTTAATTTGAAAGAAATATTCATATATATGTGAATAAAATCACTCTTCAATTATCCAAAACTATTTGGACGACATATAACTTATGAAACAGACTATTTTAGCCTAATCTTACTCTTCCTTATCATTTTGATTGAAACGCCATGGGACTTTATGTTATTTGAATTTGTATATGAGTTTTAGATATAAATCTCATATGGATATGTTTAATTTTTAAAAAATTTTTTCATTTATTTCGAAAGTCTTTGGAAATGTCCGAATTAGTGTCGAACACACGTCTATCATGAATACTTTAAAAGAATAGAGAGCTCGGAGCAACAAAGATTAGACCCTTTTTACCTATTTTATTGTCCCTTGATGAATCCTCCATTATCTTTGATTTTTTTTTTTTTTGACGTAAATAACTAAGCAAAGTTAGAACATGATTCGTTTCCGAGGTAAGGCTTTTGATTCCTTGACTTTATTCTAGGAACAAATTGCATGGATTTTGGACTATCATCCCAAATAAATTAGCTGTATTTGTAGACCCCTCCAGGGTCGACAGTATCGATTACGTGGGAGCTTCAACTTGATTTTCAGAACACAATCATGTCTACAGCTCTTCCTGTGCCTATATATATTTGCAGCAGCAGTATCGCGTTATATGATTTGTTAGGTGGCACAGCTTTCATATGATAAAACCAAAACTGTTATCTAGATGCTTGGATTTGTGATTAAATTTTGTGTTGGAAAATCATCATGAAAAGGAGAATAATTATACATTTTAACTCACCCCAAAAGGAAGGCAAGAACTGCAAGCTTGAACTCATTATTCTGCATACAATCTCCACTACAAGTTTACAGCATTCTTCAATAACAAGATTTTAAGGGTGATCCTAACTGATATAATGGGATTATAAAATAAAAGAATTTCTGGGGTTTTCTTCAAAATTATAGGATAATGTATTACTAGCTATTTGTATCTGAAAAGTTCCAAGTTCCAACTGGCAGAAATTGACAACGTAGGTTTTTAATTAAAGCAAATTCCTCGGTCATTTTGTTCATTTTATTTAGAAAAAAGCAATCAAGGAACTTCTGGTCCCCTAGGCCATGGGGTCCAAGATGAAATGCATCTTGCCCTCACAAACATGCCCATTCCTTTCTAGTTTGTCCAGCCATTCGCTTGTAACATAATGGCAAAGTTTAGGTGGCCTGGTTTAAGCCAATGAAGGGGCATGAAAATGGCAAAGTTCTGCACATGCCAACCAGCAGGATAGGGAGACATGGACAAATTGTGCTAGCAGAAATGCCAAGGTCTGATAACATTGTTTTTTTTTTTTTTGGTGCGTTTATCTACTTCTTTTTGGCTTCCATGCTGGATTTTCTGCTTCTTAAACAAATGAAGCACAACCAAGCGTAGCTTTATAACCTACTTTTTTCTCCTTTGCTAGTTGCTACATACATCACCCTAGGTGGGGACCAAAGCCTCGTACATGCTACTTGTCTCTGCTATTGATTTTTAGTCACTCTAGCTGATAAATTGACATTAGCCCTGCTTGTCTCCCAAATATGACATAGATGATGGATGTCCAAGCTGAGAATATAGGGTTTTGCAATAATTTTCCCACATATAAAATTGAAGGACTCAGATTAATTTTTGAATCAAAGCTACGTTGCTCTAACTCTAACTCCTTTTTCTTGAAGTATTTATATTCGACAATTATGTCCAACGTATATTTAGATATAAATATAAGATATAATCGTTTAAAAATCCTTCAAATGCATAAAAATTTGTAAGGCAATGTCCCTATGTTACTACACGAGAGGGCTATATACTACTAGCTGCAACTCAAGTACCAAGTCTAATGGTGCTACAACGGAAAAATCAACAAACATTTATAGTATGAAACATTACGTGGAGCAATGACATTAACAATTTCCCGCAGCCTTTAATCCTCGTTTTCATGAATTAGGAAATTGCATCAACAAGCAATAGAATCGATGTCTGAAACCTGAGACCAACGTGAAGTGGTAACTTCAATGCGGAGATGCAGAAGTTTTCTCAGGAATTGCATTGTATTGTACCAGAATATAGACGAACATCGAGGGGGACCAGTGCCCTATTATACGCTATGTGTCGGAGATCCAGCCCCAGGTCATTGTAACAACTTCATGAACAAGGAAATGATGAATAATGCACATGTAGAATGTCTCCCACTTTAGAAGTTGTAGAGCATTCAATAATCAATTTTGAATTAAGGCAGGGTCTATATCAAAGAGCTGTTTGACCTTCTAATGACATTGATATGTCTAGATATTAGCAGGGAGTTAGGCATCAAGTGTGAGCAGAAGATTTTCATTCTAGTTTTAGATGCCGGTTGCAGGTTTCAAGCTGCTTTGTCTAGTGATAAGATGAACCAAGACATTTTCCTCTCCATCATGAACTTTTCTTCCATGCACAGTCGCCTTGGAAATCAAATGCCGTACATTGAACAAAGCATATTCCTTACTTAAAGTTGGATAAGGCCCCCTTGCAATGTGTGGTAGTTAATGAACATAAAGTAAATGAATCTAAGCTTAATAACTTGGCTCCTCTTGGATCATTATAATCACCCAATGGTCCCTGGAAAATGTAAGCAGCAATATATATAGGTAAAACTGGGTTGCAAAGTCCCACTAAGTACAGTATCGGTTCCTAGATTGACTTGAAGGAAAACAGAACAAATGGACGCTGTTCCTAGGTTAACCTGGTTCAATCAGGACTGACATATCACATTAAACTCAAGATATTACACTGTTGGAAATTCAGGTGGGTAATTTTTTTCCCCTCAAATATTTCATATTCTGAGGAATCTGGCTTCAACACTTGAAATAGAAGTTCTTATGGAGTTTCTCCATTCAGACAACCAATCACAATTTGCGTGTCCTTAGATCAGGTTACATATTAGCTAAGAATCATGCTATCTGTTCAACTGATTTTGGATTGCTCCTACAGATTCTTTCTATGTCATTGCTTGCTTGGTGCAGGGAGATGGTATAATCAGATTGTCCTGTCATTTGAAAAAAAAAAAAAAAAAAAGACCAGAAGTTATTCATTTCAAATGGAAACTTAACATGCTTTGTTAAAATAGATCCGATTTTAAACATCAATCTATTTGATTCAAGCCCATTACTCACTGGTTCTCTGTTCCCACAACCCCATTATGTGCAGATAAGAATTTGACATTATTTGGCACTGTTTACGTCAAGCCGTGCTAGTTTACCACACTTGGACAATTCCTACCAGCCCTTGTAGTTGGTCCAATCTTTATCACTTGGCCTTTCAAGACACGTAAGTTGTCTTCTTTATTGCTCTTATAGGGGATTTTTCTCACAATTTGTCTCATGCAACAATCTAAGCTGTCAACAGTTTACATCAAGCTGTACTGGTATACCATAAGCAAAGATACTTCCTAGTCTGCATGAATGCTTAAAGTTGAAATGACCTTGCAGGATTTATAGCCCTTATTTTAAGCAATAATACAAGAACTTATGTTTGCATGATATAATATATCAAAATCTGTCCATATACATTGCAATTTACAACTGATCAAAATTTTACACATTTTGCTAGAAAAAAGTGCCAGAAACCTTTATTTCTCTTAGCTACATGGTCATTTGGAAGCAAAAACTCGAAAATTGGGTGTTCCTCACATGTCTTGAGAGCTGAAGATTCAAAAAAATTGGCAAGAACCTGCTAAAAGTTGAAACTTAGGCTGATCACAGTGGCCCATGGCCTATATGCATGAAAATTTTACACTGATGCAGCTTTTGCAGTGGGAATTTTTAAGGCAGCTTCTATATCTTTGCTGTCAGCGTTTGCAAATTTCAAGAAAGTTTCAATGTCTCTATTATAATCTAAGCTTCCACGTCTAAGATTGAACCACTTCTTAAGAGGTTTTGGTTTTTTGTCGCTAATGGCGATGGCAATGTCGTTGGGGAAGAGGTCTCGTAGGACAAAGGCATGCAACATCGTCGTTACGAGCAGTGCTGTTACCGTGAGTGTAGCAGCAATGGAGAATATGACAGAAAGAGTTTGCGTTAATATATTTTTCACTTCACTCGAATATCTCATGGTTGCAATGGCAGCACCAGTCATTGGGAACGTATAAGCCCACCAGGCCAATGAGAACCTGTAAATAGAAGAGAAATTGGAATCATACTACCTAATAGAGCTGAACTCTTAAGCAAAAATAAGGGATATAGTGCTTCACATACTTGAATCCTCGGAAAAAGTTAACCCGAACTGCCTGCAAAATATAGTACGAACGTAACAGTTTAGCTTTACCAAATGTTCAATAAGAGTGATGCTGTTGGGTATTTAAGATGCAAAGAGGCTAACATACCAGTGAGAAATAAAGGAACAAGGAAATGAAGTAAGCAATCCGTGATCCATAATCGAAGGAGCCTTGGATCTTGGCCCATGCCATTGAAGCAACACTTGGTGCAGCAACAAACAGAAAGAATACAGGATGGAGCTCTTTTGGGAGTGTTTCATTTGTTGGAAGTCTCTGATAAAGAGTTACAAAAAGGACCATGTAATGAGCCAGGCCAACGGCAAAGAAGAAAATCGGCCCTTCTTTAAGCCCCAGTGATGCACCCAACAGTGCCCCCACAAAGTTCCCAACTATTGCGAGATGGTTTGAAGGATTAGCCACCTTCGAAAGCCTCCGTTGACCACCTGACATCCATTGTCCATAGATTTTAAGTTCCAGGCAGAATATTGGCGTCATGAGAATGTACCATAGAGCTTCAGGCAGGTTTGAGGTAACCGAAGGTGGCACTCCAAGAGCTAAGAACAGAAGAGATATCCAAGGGGCAAAGAAGAAGTTGACACGGATGGGATGGTAATACTCCCGACGAACTGCTTCAAAGTAGAGAATCACTTTTAGAAGGTAGATGGAAGCAACAATGGCTACTAGAGCGACAGATATCCACCACAGGATCAGATTTATCATCAGGTTTACGTGAAGAAACTTCATAGAGGTTGCAGTGGCCAGGGTTTTCCACATAATGGCTTGGCTGCTAACTCCCAGACATATACCAAATGAAGAGATGGGATACCGAAGGAGGAAAGGCCAAGTTTTGTTATCTGGAAGTACAATCTCCTCCGAAGCCTGTCAAAATAAACAATGTCAGACTCTTCAAACAGGAAATGAGTAGGTATTACAAATTTATAGCAATGAAGTGGGGATTACGGACTGGGGGAATTTAAGATGAGCTCATACCCTCAAGGTCTCCAACTCTGGTCCTTCCAATGCATCGAAGTATCTGTCCACTGGTAATGTTTCAATATTCTCTGGATTTCGCACAGAGTCATCTTCTGGTTCACTTTCCCTTGGCTTCCCACGTAAATTTGATAGCTGCCTTTCGAGTTTCCCAGACCATGTTTTGAAAGAATCAAACCTCCTGTCCTTCAGCTTTCTATTGTTAGGATTAGGATGTTCATTGATGTTCCTGATGTTAGCTGCCTCCTCGAAGACCGATCCTTTTGGCATCGGCTGAGAGAGAAATTTGACTGCTTTTCTCTCTTCGTACTTACCAAGTGTACTCTTTGATGCCACGGAAGAATATGGGAGTGGAACCCCATTCCTGAAATCTTTTGTTTCTTCGACAAAGAAAACGCTTTTGGCGCCTGCTGAGCTAGCTGCCGTCGGTGTAGACGGCATGCTGATCGAAATTGAATGCTTCCTATGATCATCATTGGGTTGAGAAATATTGATTTCGTTTGAGAAATTAGATGCTTCATCTTCCAGCTGCAAATGTGCCAAAAATATATTAATAAATTACAATTAAAAAACAACAAAAAATACAACATGATTACTTATTTAAACATTCAAGAGACATCTAAATTAAGCAAATAGATCATCCAATATTAACTATGAAGCAAGATGTATTCATTTTTGCCCACGATCGAGAAACACATATAATAATAATAATATAATAAAAAAGGTGTAATTAAACTTACTATGATGCTATCAAAGCCAGCCACTTCTTTGTATGAAAGAAGTTTAAGGAGAGATGGAACTGCTTCAGGGGATTCCTTCAACTCTACAGAAACCGGATGCTCACCGAGATCCATTCTGAAATGCCCGCACCTGATGAAGGTTTGAAACAGCAAGCTCAGCTGTTAATGGCTTGTTTACAATGGTTACATATGACGCAGACGTAAAATAACCAATATTTAAGAACATTATTCCAATTGATAGACTCGGCAACAACTAAAGGACGTGTTTCAAGAACTAAACATTTTTCAGAGATGAGAAATCAAGTCATACAAATTAATTAGCATGCAGGGCCTTGCTTATATATTCCTGATATAGTTCAGTTCCTTTACATGAACGTATTAATTCGTGTGTGAAATTAATATATTAAAGCTTACAAGTTAATCAGAAAAGGAAGCATGCAAAAAAGGTCCATGAAATTAGCAGGAGATAAACAACAATCCTTACCTTAAAATCAGCTGCTTCGCCTCGGATAATGCAGGAAACGAAACGCGGCACTGATCTATGACGACGTCGATGCCCGGAGCTCTAGACAAATGGGCAGAACAGTGAGAGGAAATGAATGCTTAAAAACTACAGGCTAGGAAGCTCCAATTCAAGTTCGTTTGGAGCAGCTGAGCTGGGTGAGTTGCAGAAAAACTGAGAAACACAATCATTTATAGGAAATACGACATACGTTTGGTCCAAGAAAACACACTTAAGGAGCACAACCAACACACGTTTTCGAGATACAAGGAGGCATAATAATATTGTCAAAGGTGGGCCAGATCCTGTACCAACCATTAGCACCTTACATTCACTTTAATTTTTTGTTATTATTACCGCTCCTTTTCTTTATAGGACATTTTCACGGAAAAAGACAGATTAAGCTGAAGAAATAAATAAATAAATGTTCCAGCTAGTTTACAATATGTTAGTTGATCAGCCATGGAATTACAGGGTTGATAGGTTTTGTCATCTTCATCATTACCTGTTCTTTTCTTTTCTTAATTATCAAAAAAATAAAGTTTGACGACTGAATTAACTATATTTTCAAAGTCAAACAGTACAACTTTGCTGTAAGAATAACTGCGGTTGAAAAAAAGTACAACCTGCTAACTCTAATGCTATGGTCTACATTTGAAATGATGGTACAAAAATAGACTCGACAAACTTTTCACACAATACTATATAATATAAAAAATAATTAAAATATAAAATAAAAATAATATAATAAAAAATAAATTATAATACATATAATAAATTTTATATAATATAAATTATTAATATATAAATATTTAATATTTTAAATATAATTATAATGCATAAAAATATATAAATATATAAATTTTTAGGTCTATAAAAGAAAAAGGCCGCCATATTTGAAAGGGACCCAAGAAACCAGAAGATAAATTCAAGCAGAAGTTTATCTGAAAGTTATATTGAATAATATGAATCAATCTCAGTTTATAATATTTTATTGTACACTGATTTCTCAAAACAAATCTTGTATCTTAAAATTGACAGTGATTATGTTCGAAATGAATCAAAATCAAGAAGTTTTAACGTTTATTTTAAATGAAAATTGGGTTAAAAAAAGGATTAATATTTGTTTAACAATAATTAAAGATCAAGATAAGTTTTCAATTCTAGAATTTTAAACTATAAATTAAAATATCTAATATTCTCAAAAAGTAATTCAATCAACTTTGATTAAAAAAAAACTAAATAATTAACTTTAAAACAAAAATTAGACATTAAATAAGACTAAATAAAAAAAAAATCTTGATAGGAATCACAGCAAGAATTCATTGGAAACAAAAGGAATTCAATAATTAAAAAATAATCACCAGAGAATCAAAGTTGAAAGTGTCGATGGATTCAATAAGCTGGTTGACGTTCTTCAAAGGTTGAGTCAATGCCATTGTTCTTAAATTTTCCATTATTGTTAAATTCTTGTTGTAAATGCAACTTCTATTTTCCCATTTGATGCCTAAAGCCAAAAAGAAGAAGAAGAAGAAAAAATTGAATTTAAAGAAAGAGTTTTCCCCTACTTTTTTTGGTTAAACATTGAGTCAATTTTAAGAATTCTGTGTTTCGATCAACCGTAACCCATTTTTAACAATACTTTTACAGTTTTTTTTGGTTTTGTTTTGTTATGATTAATTATTTTTAGGTAAATTAATCAAGGGTTTAAACTGAGTTTGAGAATTGATAAGGATCATGGGTATATAATACTAATTATATATTTTTAAATAAAGTATTATTGAGATGGCATAATTTTATTAGGCCTTAAAAGCGTAATTTTTAGGATTATCCCATGTTTAACCCCCGACTCACGGACTAATTAAGA
Organism: Adansonia digitata; assembly: GCA_029448705.1. NCBI lineage: Eukaryota > Viridiplantae > Streptophyta > Magnoliopsida > Malvales > Malvaceae > Adansonia > Adansonia digitata. Next base: position 1,921 of record JAQSVH010195864.1, on the reverse strand, counting down.
AACAAAGTTATCAGCGAGAAACACATTGTTTTGGTTACGATATAAATGAAAATTACATTATGTTTTTACAAAATTTACAGTAGCTAATGCAATTTGCACCGTCAGTTTTCGGACAGCCTGAAATATTGGATCATACAACAAAAGTCAAAAAGGTTGTACGTTGTACTTCGTTGAAAATGTTTGAAACAGCTAGGACCAGGACTCGGAGCCTCCAGAATACGGCTAAAACAGTCTGAACAAACATATATATATATATATATACATTTTTGGGGTTCGTTGCTTGAACGAACATTTCATATTTTTTAGCACTAAATTAAGCAAAATGATTATTTTTTTATTTTTAATTTTTGGGTCATCGATGCATGGTGCATGCCAGATGCGATGGTCCACCACGGCACTCTTTCCGTGACCGATAATCATGTCTGGTTATCACAATGAATTATCCAGGATTCTTCCTTCTTCCTTAAAGATTTCTACCCTTTTTTTTCCCCTATATCCGACAATTGTGTTTAGGCTGTAATGTGTGTGTCTATATATATATATATATATATATATATGTGTGTGTGTGTGTGTGTAAATTTTAATAAATTTATATTATATTTATATTTTTTTATATTTATAATATTTTATATTATATAAATGATATTATATTTAAAATTATTAAATATAGTGCTTTCTTCAATACCTAATGAAATTCAAGTTGATTAAAGGATGGGTTTTGGTGAAATTAGTGCTGCAGGTTTCCCTGTACTTATTGAGACTAATAAACCTAACCTAAATCTTAACCTAAACTTGATTATATGCAAGCAAAAAGCGCATGAAAACTGGAATTTGGGCGGCTAAGACTTGACAGCTAAGATGAAAACAATACAAAGAAAGAGAGATGGAAGAATCATGCTGGAAGCAACAGCCTCTGGTTCATACGTTTCTATGCAACCTAAAAATCTGCATATGTATTATTAAAATAAAAAACAGTGTGCATATGAATAGATATTTTAATCTTTTTAAGGGAAAAAAAGAAAGTTTGCCATAATCGGGAAATTTCCTTGAATCAAGACTTCTAATTCTTAACATTTTTTGGAAAAAATACTGAGTTTTATATGTGTCCTAACTCATGTAAATCTTGCTTCATTTTAAATATTGTTGACTGGTGTTTCCATTATTTGTTTCCTTATATTTATATTTATTTAGTTATTTATTATTTTAGTGACTACCTATAATCTATAGATATTAGCTAAGGCAATTAGAGAAAAATTTCTTGTAAATAATTTTTTTTAAATGACTATTTAATGTTTTGTACCTTAATTTTTTTAATTTGATAATAATGCATTAAATTAAAAAAAATTAAATAAAATTTTAACCGATCTTCACATGGTTTTTATAGAGATTGAGCCTTACTTTACTAAAAATGTAAAAAATAATAAAAGTACAACCAAAGATAACTTGATATTATATATATTTATATACTGATTATTATGAAAATTCTTAGATATTACAACATGGGATCCAAAGATGGCAAAAAGAAAAAGAAAAAGTAGGTATTATTATATATATTCAGAAAATTTCGTAGTTATTAAGTTTTTTTTTTCATTTTTCACAATTCGAATTAAGCGTAAAGTATTATGTAATAAAATTTAAAATTTAACTCAATTAATTTATTATATAATTATTTTTAAAATATAATAATTAATATATCTAAAATTTAAATATTAATATTTATTATATGATATTTTATTATCTCTTATTTTATATAAATAAAAATAATGTAATGACATTAAGAAAAAGAAAGGGTAAAGACTTTTTAGGTAGCCACTTACGAGGAATGAAATTGAAGGATGATGTTAGCAGCAGGCATTAGTGGGGAGGAATCACTGACGAAAGACCTAACATACGACACTATACCCAAAAGGCAACATATGTA
>JAQSVH010195853.1:1822-16946 GCA_029448705.1 Adansonia digitata | reverse complement strand
TTAGAACTATATTTATGTTTTTGCTTATTATAAGGACATTTTTTCCTTAGAAGCCACCAAATTTCTGGCAATTTTAGTTATTTGTTGTTTCTTGTGGTTGTCAGCAGGTACTATAATCTTGCTCATGCTGTGAATGAAAGGGTCATAAGGCAACCGTCAATGCTACGAGCTGGAACATTACGAGAATATCAGCTTGTAGGTTGCTATATTTAAAATATTGGGTTTCCTTCCTACCTTTTTTGTTGATTTTGTTCCCTTCTAATTTACTAATATTAATTATAGCAAGTTAAAAATTTTTATGACATCTATATATTTGATTTTGTAGGTTGGGTTGCAGTGGATGCTTTCTTTGTATAATAATAAACTAAATGGTATCTTGGCTGATGAGATGGGTCTTGGGAAGACTGTTCAGGTATTGTTATTTAAAAAACAAAAATTGTAGTTGCGAGTAACCTTGGAGTTTTGTATGTTATTTTGGAATAAGATAAGGTTTTGGGATTAGTTAGAGCATTTATTGTTGTGGTAGATAAGCAAATGATACAGTAAGGGCGTTGATAACATTTTAGATTTTGCATTATTGTGCAGGTTATGGCATTGGTTGCTTACTTGATGGAATTTAAAGGAAACTATGGTCCACATCTTATAATTGTTCCCAATGCTGTTCTGGTAAATTGGAAGGTTAGTTTTATTTTTGTTGTATATTGATATCTATGACATTTTTCCAATATATTTGAACAGAAATAAATGTGTCCTCTTTGCAGAGTGAGCTCCATAATTGGCTGCCATCTGTGTCATGCATATATTATGTCGGAGGAAAAGATCAACGTTCAAAGTTATTTTCTCAAGTAAGATATATAGGTTTCTGTGTTTAGTTTGTATCTTCAAGTGTCAAATCTTACCAAACTTTCTTTTGTTTTACTTGTTTCATAGGAGGTTTTGGCAATGAAATTTAATGTTCTTGTGACAACTTATGAATTCATCATGTACGATCGGTCAAAACTTTCTAAAATTGATTGGAAGTACATCATAATTGATGAGGCTCAGCGAATGAAAGACAGGGAATCTGTTTTAGCTCGTGATCTTGATAGGTACCGCTGCCAAAGGCGTTTGCTTCTTACTGGGACACCATTACAGGTCTGTTAAGGCAGCTTTCTGATATGATTGGAAACTGAAAAAATTACACACATATACATGCATACAGATTTGAAAACCTTTGAACAACTTTTTTGCTTTACTGCCATGACTGGCGTCTACTTGAAATGGCATGACCACCATTATTCCTTGACAACCTTACCAATTGCATATACTGAGGCACACACACACAGACGCCTGTGCACTTAGCGGTAGGCTTAACTCTATAACAAGTGTCTCTTAACTTCAGATATCTTAACTTCCAAATGCTATGTTTGTGTCATGTCTTTTATAATTGCTTCATCACTGAATATCAAAATGAAGGATGGCAAAGGAGCTACCACTTTTTCACTCGTGTCTTACGATGTTGTTTATGAATAATGGTTGGAATTTCAATTTTCTTTTCTATCCATCTTTTAGCTGGCAAAAATTAACAGGACTGCTTTCCATTCTTTAGTTTATATCTCATGGTGTTGCTCATTTAGTTAACCTGTTTTTTTTTACACTTTAGCTTATATCCTACAGTGTAGCTTATTTGATGCGTTGAAGTAATAAACCAATTTAACTTTTTCTTTCCCCCAGGCTCACTTTCGTATATATGTATGCGTGTCTATTATTTATTTGATGAGTTGAACAAGAACTTTTTTTTTACACCACAGAATGACTTGAAAGAACTCTGGTCACTGTTAAACCTTCTACTTCCTGAAGTGTTTGATAATCGCAAGGCATTTCATGATTGGTTTTCACAACCATTTCAAAAGGAAGGCCCTACGCACAATGCAGAGGATGATTGGCTTGAGACAGAGAAGAAGGTTATCATCATCCACCGACTTCATCAAATTCTGGAGCCTTTTATGCTTAGACGTCGTGTTGAAGATGTGGAAGGTTCACTTCCTCCAAAGGTATGCTGTTATTGCGGTCCTAATTTAATAATCACTTTTCATACTGCTGTTTCTAATGATGTTATTTCATTGGCTGATTGCAGGTCTCGATAGTTTTAAGATGCAGAATGTCAGCTATTCAGAGTGCCATTTATGATTGGATAAAATCAACTGGGACTCTTCGAGTTGATCCTGAAGATGAGAAGCGCAGGGTTCAAAAAAATCCAATATACCAGCCTAAGGTGTACAAAACTTTAAATAACCGGTGTATGGAGCTCCGGAAAACTTGCAATCATCCTTTGCTTAATTACCCGTATTTCAATGACTTATCCAAAGATTTCCTTGTAAGGTCTTGTGGGAAATTGTGGATCCTTGATAGGATCCTAATGAAACTGCAGAGAACTGGGCATCGTGTATTACTCTTTAGTACCATGACTAAGCTTCTGGATATCTTGGAGGAATACTTGCAGTGGAGGAGGCTTGTCTACAGACGTATTGATGGAACAACTAGCTTGGAAGATCGTGAATCAGCTATTGTTGACTTCAATAGCCCTGACTCTGAATGCTTCATATTCTTACTAAGTATTCGTGCAGCTGGACGTGGTCTAAATCTTCAATCTGCTGACACCGTTGTTATTTATGATCCTGATCCAAATCCTAAAAATGAGGAACAGGCAGTTGCTAGAGCTCACCGAATTGGACAAACAAGGGAAGTGAAAGTCATTTACATGGAAGCAGTCGTTGACAAAATTTCTAGTCAGCAGAAGGAGGATGAACTAAGGAGTGGAGGTACAGTGGATTTTGAGGATGATTTTGCTGGCAAGGATAGATATATGGGGTCTATTGAGAGCCTCATAAGAAATAACATTCAACAGTATAAAATTGACATGGCTGATGAAGTAATCAATGCTGGACGTTTTGACCAGAGAACAACACATGAAGAGAGACGCATGACTTTAGAAACATTATTACATGATGAGGAGAGGTATCAGGAAACTGTCCATGATGTTCCCTCATTGCACCAGGTAAATCGCATGATAGCAAGAAGTGAGGAAGAAGTTGAGTTGTTTGATCAAATGGATGAAGAACTGGATTGGACTGAGGAGATGACTTGTCATGAACAGGTACCTAAGTGGCTTCGAGCCAGTACAAAGGAAGTGAATGCTGCTGTAGCTACTTTATCAAAAAAGCCATCAAAGAACATTTTATTTACTGCTGGTGTTGGTGCTGAATCCAATGAAATGGAGACTCAGAGAAAAAGGGGGCGTCCCAAGGGGAAAAAGCATCCCAACTATAAGGAAATAGATGATGAGAATGGGGAATACTCAGAAGCAAGTTCTGATGAGAGAAATGGTTATTCTGGAAATGAGGAAGAGGGAGAAATTGGAGAATTTGAAGATGATGAATTTAGTGGTGCTGTTGGGGAACCACCTATGAATAAGGACCAGTCAGAAGAAGATGGCCCACTTGGCGATGATGGGTATGAGTACGCCCAGACTTCAGGACACATTAGAGACAATCACATACCTGAAGAAGGGGGTTCTTCTGGGTCATCATTGGAGAGTCGAAGACCACTGCAGATGGTGTCTCCTATTTCTCCTCAGAAATTTGGATCTCTCTCTGCGTTAGATGCTAGGCCTGGTTCTGTTGTAAGAAGGCTGGTATGTCTCTTATCCTATAAAAATGATTTGTTATTATGGCATTTGTCAATTCTGCTATTTTCTTATGTTGTTATGTTAATTTTGACAGCCTGATGAACTAGAGGAAGGTGAAATTGCAGCATCTGTAGATTCTCACGTGGACCACCAGCAATCTGAAAGTTGGATTCATGATCGTGATGAAGGTGAAGATGAACAAGTTGTCCAACCCAAGATAAAACGAAAACGTAGTATTCGGGTTCGACCTCGTCATACTGTGGAAAGGGCAGAGGAGAAATCTGTCACTGAAGTGCCTCATCTCCAACGTGTAGATTCATCTTTGTTGCCTTTCCAGATGGACCAAAAATACCAATCACATGTAAGGACTGATGCTGAAACAAAACCAATTCGTGAGCATAATGCTTTCAAGCATGAACCAAATGATTCATCTTCAAAAAGTAGGAGGAACTTCCCTTCAAGAAAAATAGCTAATAAATCAAAGTTGCATGCATCATTGAAGTCTGGTAGAATGAATTCCATGTCTGCTCCTGCAGAAGATGCTGGCAAACCCTCCAGAGAGAGTTGGGATACTAAACTGGTTAATACAAGTGGGTCTTCGAATTTTGGTGCTAAGATGTCTGATCTCATCCAAAGGAAGGTATACTTGAAATGGCTTTATTTCTGCTAGTGTCTGGATTGTGAATCTGTTTTTTACATTTATTATTTTAAGTTTTAACCATCACGGATTTTTTTTTCCCTGTTCATTAGTGATAAGTTGGATTCAGAAACTTTGCCTTGGTACTTTTAACTGCTCGATGCTGTTTCTTGTAGCAGGCTCTAACGAGTCAACTTATACATGGTCCTTCTGAACTTTTTCGCTTTCTTCATTTGGATCCTTTCTATTGCATCTAATACTACGGCATGCACAGATTTCATCTAAATGTGTGCTCTTATCAACAAATTAACTTTAGATTTTGCTAGGACAGACGTTTTCTAAGTGGGGTGTATTTTATGCGTGATGGGAATTTTTTTTTATAGGTTTAGTAAGTTTTATGTGTCCTATAATATGTTTTATCATTTGTTATACCTTTTTGTTTGCTTTGCTGTGTCCATCTGTGTTGTGTTTCTCAGAATTTTCCTTTTTGATATTTTGGATGGTTTCCATATGCTGAGTAATTGGAAGCTTGATATATCAAAATATCTTCACTTTGAAGAAATGAGCAGTTTTCACCTTTGACCTTTAAACCTTATTTAACTGCTCATGTATTACATGTTATCTTATGCTATTTGTGAATCAAGTTATTGACGAGAAAATTCTCACATTTCCAGTGCAAAAATGTGATTAGCAAACTTCAAAGGAGAATAGATAAGGAGGGTCAACAAATTGTACCTCTGTTAACGGATTTGTGGAAGAGGATTGAAAACTCTGGTTACATGGGTGGAAGTGGAAGTAATCATTTGGATCTACGGAAGATCGATCAGCGTGTTGACAGATTGGAATACAGTGGAGTTATGGAGATTGTTTCAGATGTGCAGTTAGTGTTAAAAACTGCAATGCAATTGTATGGGTTTTCACATGAGGTATAATTTCTATTTTAACGTGGCTTTCAGTATCTTTATCTTTACATGTTCATGCACTAACCACCTTCGCGTCTCTCTTTTGAATTTTTCCATGGATAGTCTTTCTGGAAGCAATTATTTTGAAAGCTTCAAAGAAGTTGACGTATTTGTATTTTGTGTTTTAATTGCCTAGAAACTCATATCACGTAGCAAATTTTCCAATCTCCTTCCTACCATCAAATTCCAATATTTTCTATAATTCTCTCATTAATGTCCTGATTTGTCTACTTTGCAAATGTAATTGTGATATACAGGTCAGATCTGAAGCAAGGAAAGTACATGATCTGTTTTTTGACTTGTTGAAGATCGCATTTCCTGACACAGATTTCCGAGAAGCTAGAAATGCTCTCTCTTTCTCGAGCGCTGTATCTACCTCCACTGCTGGTCCCTCTGCTAGACAGGTTGCTGTTGGCAAGAGGCAGAAGCTGATAAACGAGGTGGAATCTGAGTCAGGCCTCACTCAAAAGTCGTTGCAACGTGGCTCCACTAATGCTGGTGAGGACACAAGGGTTAGAGTGCACATGCCCCAAAAAGAATCGAGGCTTGGGATTGGAAGTGGCATTAACAGGGAGCAACACCAACAGGATGATTCGATTCGAACACATCCGGGAGAGCTGGTTATTTGCAAGAAGAAGAGGAAAGACAGGGAAAAGTCTGTAGTGAAGACCAAGACTGGATCAGTTGGCCCTATTTCACCCCCAAGTATAGGTCACAGCATCAGGAGTCCGGCAGCAGGAACAGTCTCCAAAGATGCGAGACTGACCCATCAGACCTCCCATCAGCAAGGTTGGTCCAACCAGCCTGCTCATCCATCAAATGGTGGTGGTGCTGGTGGTAGTGGGAGTGTTGGTTGGGCCAATCCTGTCAAAAAGTTGAGAACAGACGCAGGTAAAAGGAGGCCAAGCCATTTATGACTCTCTGGAGAGCATCACATCACCCAATGAAAAAAAAAAGTTCGTTGCCATTTGAGTGGAAGTGCTGAGTGTATTCTATGGCTCTTCATGGCCTGTACAATTGCAATTAGATCAAGACCATTAATGCAGCATAGGTGCCTTTGATCCCCTCATCGTAACCCGGTCTTTTCGTGGTTTCAATACAATCGTTTTGATATCTGCACCTTGCTGGTATTATTGCCTTTTGATAGCTGAGACTTGTGTAAAGTGTATCTTCGTTTCATCATATAGTAGTATCCAAGGGTATCTCATATCCAACATAATTAGATTCAACTTCTGCTAGTATACGAATTAACTAGAATCTATATATATACATATATGTGTTTGTATTTTGCTTTGCTAGTGTTTCAAATGTATGTTATTGGCGTTTGAAAGTGAGGACTTTATTTGATATTTGCTGCGATTTGAGAGAAAGGCTAAGGCAATTGATTAGCAAAGGAGTATAATACAAGTAACGCATTATATATTTTAAATGTAGAAACTATCCTACTGAAAAATTTTGAAAAGTGGAGAGCCTATTTATAATGATAGCAGAAAGGAACTAACGAGTTGTCTCATCTTCAGTTGAGAATTGGCGTAATACAAATACAATCAGAAGCATCATCATCATATACAGATATTATAGATAGTTTAAAGGCTGTGGATCTGGTTGGCCTGCGACTGCATCGTCACAAGAACCATCATAGTCTTCTTCTTTACTCAGCTCCTCATCAATGGAATTTTATTCTGGGACAGCTCCTCTGTCTTCTGGCTTGGCATATTTCTCACAGTATTCTAGGTGATGATGAACCAGAGTCAGCAACACTTAACATTATTATTTTGGCTCAAATATACAATCAAAGGTCAAATATTACTGTACTGTTCATGAAAAAATGCTTAAAAGTGAATGTTTGAATCGCATCCTGTTAGTTGGGGGCTTGCAGGTGCATCATAAAAGAGGGAATTCATTGAGTACTCTTTTTATCAGCCATCAGAAAATAAAACAAACTCGATATCGCGTAGATTGCCGAACACGTTTTCACTTATCTACAACCATGACAATTTTAGTTCTTAACAACGTATCATGCAGGCAGCAAGCACGGAAGTTATACGACAAGTCATGATCTACAATATGCACATGCTGAGAAATATGGTACTTGTATAAAGCATAAGTGTACATAGAAATAACTCTTGCATGCCATCATTGATCATCTCCACCTTGTAATCACCCATCATTCTAGTAAAGAAAAAAAAAGGCAATTAAGAATAAGGGAAAAAAAAAAGGGGGAGAGAAAAAAAATACTTAAATAGAAAACTAACAGCTTCATCAAGTCCATCTCTCGGCGTTTGCTTGGTGAAGACATTTTTTTTTTGGGGGGAGTGCTTTGAAGCCAATGCATGCAAAAGTTCACTTGCTCTTTTTTCTTCAAAACACGCTATATATATATATATATTGCACGTGTTAAATCATTATTTATGTTAAAAGAGGACATGGTTGATCTTAAAATTTTATGACAAAAAGAGAGGGAGAGAGTCTTCCAATAATCTTTTGGTCATAAGATAAAGCTTGAACTCAATTGTAATAAAAAAAATGCTTTACAAAGACTTCTAATGAACTTTCATCAAGAAAAAATCATACTTTTGACACAAGAGTAGATCTCAAAATCTTTAAACTATAATTACCAAATAAATTAATTGAGATGATGATCGATCTTCCAAAATTATCTTTTATCCACAAAGAGAGCGAGATAAATTTTAGCGTACTAAAATTGTATGATCTCTTTTCAGTTTCATTGTCTATAGAAACTTAAGTATTTAATAAACGAGGAGGGGAAAAAAAACCCCTAAAAATAGAAGAATATTTTCGTTAAGCCCCCTCCAAGTTTTTAATGGTAAACATAACATCCTTTACACTACAAACTTGGAGGTGACCCCATTTTGCACCGTTGGCAACCTTTCAATTTTGAGTAGGAATCCTTATCATCAACGATTACTTCTCACAGGATGGGAGGGGACCATTTGTTACGTCCACCATCACTCTACTATAACCGCAACAAGAAGCCATTAATTGAGGCTGGAAACCACTACAATCTCCAAAACCATTTTTTTAAGGCTATTTCCGATTCACAGTTCGCGGGCATAGAACCCTGTTTTGGCATCATCAATTCTCTCATCCTTTTCTCTTATAGTGACAAAAATTCGATGCTTGCTTCCAAATTGTTTAGCCCCCTCATTTGCATTCGGCGTTTGAATAAGCTAAGGACTTGGTTTGACAAGAAGGACTTTCCTTACAGGTATTGGAAAAAGATTAAACTATTTTGGACCCTATTCACAGTTCTCAACTTCTATTTATGACCAGAGTCATTATATAAGAGGGGGTTAAATGAACTCTCTTTCACCTGAGACAGCCTTTTGAGTTTGTTGAAGACAAAGTACTCTGCAAAAAACCGAGTTCTTGTATCACATTCAAAACCCTAAAACATGACAATATATCACTAATTTCTGATAGATTACAATTACTTCTGTATTTTCTTTTCGTTTTTACTGGCTATTGCCTTGCTGTCAAAAGCTCGATGAAGAAGAAAAGGATGCCAAGCACCTGTATTTGATGTCAGTAGTTATGAAAAATGAACATGAATGTACCGCAAAAACTGAAACAAGCATGAAATGAACCAAGAAAACTTCTAAGAGCACCGAGGCTGCTTGAGACCAGAGGTGTTCATCAATACTTCCATCCAAATCACCCCTTTAAAACAAAATCTTGGACCACTAAAATTTTCACTTTTCAAGGGTACACCCAGGGGAATTTCTCTTTTAAATTGAAACCTTGAAGAGCTAACCCAAGCCTTTGCATCTTTTGTCAATGGGTTCCGTATTTACTTAGAGGACGAGTATCTTGATTTTTTCTGCGACTTCTTTGGGGAAATTAAGATGGAGGTGTAAGGCTTAACTGCTTCATGCCCAATGCCTTTGGGAGCTGATTCTGCTTCTGGTTGCTCATCATCACTGTCAATGTTGCTTGGAGAGAACCGATTCTGGTGTGCTCTACGCTGCAAAAGAAAGACATTGTAATAATAGCAAACAAGTTCTTCCCTACTCTTGTTACGGAAATGCTTGTAGATCTCATCCCAGAAACATTTTCCTGATGATGAAGGATTTGACTTCACTATAGACAAAAATATCTTCTGTTCTTCCTCCTTCCAAGCAGATGCTACCTCTTCACCCATCTTATCAAATTTCCACTTGTAGAAAGCTGAACCCAGCTCAAGCTTTACCTTCGATCTTTTCTCAGCAACATGAAATTTTACACATTGTAGAGAATCTTGAATATTGCAGCCGCATGAATCTTGTCTTCCCTTTCCAATCCGATCCCTTTCAATCAGAAACCTGTTTTCCTTTTTCTCCAGCGGCCAAACACGAGTCCCCGACCATTTTGTATCACTTGCTGAAGCTACTCCTGTCCAGACTGGTACGTCAACTTGAAAATATGGCCCAATAGGAACTTGAATGTCAACGTCATAGTCAAAAACTGAACCTGGAGTAGCAGAGGCACAAGTTCCACATAACTGTTTGTCAATGTCCAACTCACTGTGATTCCCTGAGGAGTACTGTGACCAAACCTGTCCCTTTGATTCCATTTTCCCAGAAAGAAGCTTCTTGGCGCAACTCAACCTCTCTCTTAGATTGTACCCAAATTTAGTTTGATCGTCATACATGCAAGGATGCATCTTCTGAGTTTTCTACAAAGTGCAAACATCATGCAATTATTATAATATAAACAAAAGGGAAAAAACACGTAACAGGCACATCATGAAATAAATGAATGTTTATGGAGACAAAAAATAGCACAATACACAAGCAAGAAAAACATAGGTATGGTTTCAAATCAACTGGATTCTCTGAACCCAAATATATTAAAAGCAGCTCAACAAGTCCAATGGATAATAACTGGAACAGTGCTAATACATGACATTTTTATAATGCTTGCCCTTCGACATTACAACATTCCGCGTCAAATTCAATTAGTTCAGCACATCAGTAATTTTTTTATCCTTTTTTTTTCTTGTTTTTGTGTGTGTTTGTGTAAACCACACATCACTACGTAAGCATATTAGGTGACCCTAGAAATTTTCATTCTTCAAAAAAAAGCAAATACTATATAAAAGGCAGGAAGTAGAAATCATCTAGTGCAAAAAAAGGGTAAACCGCAAAAAAGACAAGCCAAAAGCAGTCAGCTTTGTCTTGGCTTGAGATTACTCATTAAACAAAATCGCCAAGCTTCTGCTCAGTCGCTGATTGAGACTAGCACATGATAAGCCAACATCACTACAACACACAGTTACCAAAGTGAAACTCTTACATGGTTAGAGTTATAAATACAGTAAGCGACACAATTTATTCACGGTCGACTTCAAGCAGAATAGGAACTTCTGAAGTTAATCACCAAGAAAGCAAAGGTCAAACAATAATATAGCCAAACTTAAACTTGTTAAAGATCCTTTCTATCCAAACTCATGCCAGAGAAAAAGTGAGATAAAGCCAAACATGCCCTTAACAGATAATAAAACAAAATGAGATAAGGTCCAAGTATACCACTCTACTTAAGGTGAAGAATCAAATTTACCACAAATCCTTGAACAGAGGTAATTTTACCGTTATACCTTTGAATTTGATTAAAACAATCCCAATTTAATCGTAAAAGAAGAAAATAACAGAGCTCTAACTCTTAACCCTTTCTTTAACCAAATTAGAAAGTACAAAGGAAAATTGCAATCATGATTGGTAATTTGATCCATCCTAAGTAGAATGGTAAATTTGAACCTTATCCCAAACAAAAATAATTAGTGCAGTATAGCTTGTGAATGACTGAAAAGCCAGAAACTCAATGTTAAAATAAATAGAAACAAAAATAATTATGATGACAACAACAATAACAACAGTAACCTTATCAAGGCTGAATTATAAAAGGAAAAATGAAATGGCAACCTTACCAAGGATGAATAAAAAGAAGATGAAAAAAAGAGATGACAACAGTAACAATTGTAGCCTCATCAAGGATGAATGAAAAAAAAAAAAACAAAACAAAACAAAACAAAAAAGCCAAAAAGATGAAAACAGCCACTGAACATTTTATGCGTCAATTGGTTATAGCTTTTTGCTTCTGCAAAAGTTGCTAAAACATAAAACCAAAGTAGAAAAAAAAAAAAAAACATATTTGATTCAAAATGATTTTATATTTTGACACAATTCAAACATAAAGGTTAAATATATATATAAAATCATGCTTTTAATATTCACAATATATTGTTTTTTTTAATTTATCCCAAAAAATTTTATTTACTATTGCATCCAAACATACTAGCAATTACTTTTTACTTCCCTAAGCAAAAACTGCAAAAGAAACAACCAGGATGAATTTTAACTAACAAGTAGAAGATGTTTCTTAGAAAAGCTAGTACGAACAATCAAATGCGATTAATAGTGCTTGAAAGAATTAAATGCTGTAACAACTATGAGCGATAAAAACAGCTATGAGTGATAAAAAAAATCACTAAATAACGACAGTATTTCATATTAGATATATAGTTATTTATCAGGAAAAAAATAAATATATAAACCCCTAAACAACAGTGAAAACAATGCCTTTTCCCACCACAACGGTTCTGCAGCATGGATATATTAAGCCATTGCATTCTATTTAAGATATCTTGAGATTCCCCATTATTGTTTTCATGCCGGTATTCTTTGAGAATATATAGTGCCATGTAAGTGAGTTGAAGTATTGAAAATTTAGACCAAGTAAAGGACATAAGCAGAAGCATAAAGGGAAAGTGAGAGTATACAACAATAATAGTCCTAAATGAATAGGATGAAATATGACACACATAAACAAGCCATATCTAGCGGCAAAGTGAAGAATTGTGATAGTACTTTACTGGTTACAGAAATAGCTACTTTCGGTTCTTTCATTTTCCACCACCAAGATGGCTGTGATGCAGCCTATCTTATTATTCATAAGGAAAGAAAAAAAATGCACAACGAAGCATTTTCAATAGACTACCACTAACAATAGCAATCGAAGAAATTCAATAATAATATAAATTACCCTAAGATTTATAACAATAAACTTGCATAGGCAGATGTAATAACTAATATGTACATTGACCTCCCACTTGAACTAATTACTTAGATATACCTGCCAATTGGACTGGTCAGCACGGGAATGATCATCCTTTCTGAGAAAGGCAGCTTCTCGAAACAATAAAACCTGCTTCCAAAGTTCATCACTCCCATAAGACTTCCACTTTGACCTCTCCGGTAATAAACCAACCACCGGATCACATGGATCCTTTGCAACCTCTTTAACCCAATTAAGCATTCCCCACATAGAATCCCGCTTCCTCTTATGCGATGAAAAGTTTTCCTTAACATCATTTGAATCCAATATCACAACATCATCATCATCATCATCATCACTATATCTGCATTTCTTATATACAACAGAATCCTCCATAACTGTACTCTTCATCTCATCCTCATTAGACATTTTCTCAACATCTGACGAGTTGACTACACTTTTCACCACATCTGAAGGTGTATCTTCGTATTCATCAACATTAATGCACTTTTTTTCAACATTTGGATAATCGTCATCATTTCGTAATTTTTCCATTTCCTCGTAATCCAAAAACCTCTTTGTTAAATCAAAATGCATAGGTTCTTCACCTCTTACATATTTCTCTCCTCCATCTGACCCTGCCACTACACTCTCTTCCACTTGACAATACTCCATGACTTTCTTTGATTCCAATAAAAACCCCTTAAGCTCAGCTCCCATCTCCAACAAATGACCACTATAAGGTGACTCACTCTTTGATTCCTCACTTTGAACAATTCTCTCCAACAATCTCTCTAATGAAACTAAGTACTTAAGATAAACCAACTTAACCAATGATGCTCCATTTAAACCCAACGCAGATTCTTTGGCAACCAAATCCCATAACCCACTTTCTGAAACAGCATTGTATCCACCTTTCTCTCTTACAACCAAGAAAAGCTTAAGCAAGTCCACAGGCTGCCCATCTCCAAGCATTGGAGGGAGAGGCCAAAAACAACCTTGGGCACAGATCTCTTTTAAAAACGACTCAAGAAACTTATTAAACCAGAACCTAAGCTTATCAGGTTCAGATTTCAAAAAAGATCCTTCCGCAAGGGGCTCGATATCGATCCAAGAACCAGCCGAGTTGAGCTTTTCTGGGGCTTTTGCACAATCTAATGAAGACCCGTCAGCTTTAATCGTCAATCCTGCCATGGATTCCGAATTCAAACCCCAAAACAAATAGTCGTATAATCTTTCATTAAGAAAGAAAGAAGGAAAAAAAAAAAAAAGAGAACCCATTAAACATCTGAATCTTTTTTGGCGGGAAAATGAGTAATCTAGAGTTTGATTGAGTTTTTTTTTTTTTTTTTGGGTTTTGGCATTCCTTGAAATATTTTTCCCGTTTTCCCCATCTCTCTCCCCTCTCCGGTTCCCCCTTAATTGCAGATAGAGAGAGATGATTAGAGTTTTTGAGGGGCCAAACTACAAGTTTTGAACATATTCAGACCCTCGCTGAAAATTCCAAAGACAATTTTGGGGTTTTATCAAATTCCAAAAGTAAAAATATAAAATAAGATCCATTAATGGCTGCTTTTGAGTTTAATTTTATTGTATTATTATTTTTTTAAAATATTATTTATATTTTCTAAAAATATCACCTTAATTTGCTATAATATCATTAAACATTTAACTATTCTTAAAATGAAATATAGAGAGTAAACAAAAACATACCAGAAATGTTTTTCTCCCTTTAAGATTTAGACTCTCCTCTCTTTGCCTTGGCTCCTTTTTTTCTCTCTCAATTTTCGATTGGCCCCTTCTCTTTTGCCTTAATACCACTTCTCAACCCTTCTCTTTTGGGTTCTTTGCTTAAGCCCCCTTTGGCTTTGTTGTTGTTGCTGTTGTTGTTCTTTTTTTTTTTTTTTGCCCTTTTTGTATACTTCTCTCCTTCTCTCTTTTTTAAGGACTATTTGGTGAGAGTAAAAAAGTAGTAAAAAAATAATAAAAATAAAATGGTATGGAGAAGTTTTGAGTAGGGTTTCAAAAAGAGTCCCAACCCTTTAATTTATACTAGTTGTCATGATTGGTTAACTTAGGTTAATTATTAACCATGGGTTTAGTTTAGGGTCCTTTGGTATGGTTAGAGAGAGATTTTTTGGGAAATTTTAGTTTTATGTTCAATTGATTGTAATTTGGAATAGAGTTGTCTCTTTCGAATAGAGCAAATCATTCAATCATGTTATATTCATGTATTTTATTATTTTATAATCATATTTAAAATATTTATATTTAAATAAATTTTGATATATTACTAATTTGAATTATATAAATTTCGAAGCATTTTTTTATTTGTATTATATTTTCAATTCATATTTGTGCAACTATGTCTAATATTGTTGATCTACTTTTGAAGATTAATAATTTTACAGTTAATCTTTTGCCTACACCTATTTAAGGGTAAGACTATTGGATCAAACTTGAATATTCACTCAATATTTAGAAATATTTAGTTAAAATTATTAGGCTTGAAAAATAGGCTTTGACTTATTTAATGAAAAGATTCAATCTTGGTTCTAATATTCAAAGTTCAAACATAATCTAACTTAATTTTCAATTATACAACATATATTATTTTATATTTATATAATATAATTTATATAGTATAAAAATAAATTTATATAATACTATAATGCAAGAATTAAAAAATATATTATGTTATCTATATTTTAAATTTTTTAATAGATTGTGATTTTCATACATTTTCAATTTTTTCTCATCATTTTTTTATTATTATTTTATAAGCTAAATTTGAAAGTTCAAAAT